>PNEQ01000354.1:66798-90528 GCA_003012365.1 Medauroidea extradentata
TTTCCCCCTCCCCTTCTCTCACACATACCTCACTTTTCCGTTTCCTGCCACCCCTCTTCCTGTTTACCCTTTGCCTCTTGATTGATCTGCATCCTACTCCCCTCATTTTGCCTTCCTATTGTTGGGGAGCAAAAGGCAGGAGAATGGGAAGTGTTAAACAAGAGTAGGAGATTAAAATTTTAAAGAGGCAAGGAGGAGGCTGCAAAAGGAATGCAAGAAGTTAATAATGTGTGGTGCAGGAGGGGATAATGGGAAGGGGGAAAAGGCAAGGTGGGGAAGGCTAGGCATGAACAAGCAGAGAACGGAAGAGAGGTGCAGGTGGCAAGAAGAAGGGTGTACAAGGTAAGGTAGTTACAGTAATAGGTGTGCAGTAGCAAGTGGGAGGCAGGAGGCAAGTGGGAAGCAGTATGAATAAAATGCACAATTTTAGCATTCAAATTCATCCCATGTCCTATGAAGCTACTATCCTGCTGATACACGTGGCATAATGTAGTAATGGTGCAGAGTTAGGAAAATATCAGTGCTGTGCTAACCTGAACTCGTGATTGTCGAGGCCAAGGTGCTCAAAGAACAGTTCGAGTTGTGCGATGGAGCGGGGCTGCGGCCGGGCTGGGACAGGCGGAGGGCCTCTAGAGTATCTGTGACTGATGTCAGACTTTGAGCGCAGGATGGGGCGCCTGCCCTCTCCGGACCTGCAACCCAGTACCGGCAGGCAGTCTTGAAGGTTCCTACAAACACTGAACAGTTATACACGTCAAGTTTATGATCAAGTTAATCATAGTACACTGCAATATGGGAGATTCCTTTAAAAATGCACATATGTATTGTGCATGTTTAAAATTCGCTAATCCAATTATGTATATACAGGCTGAAATGGCGTAAACTAATGGCATAGAGAAGATTAATGTTTGAAAAACCAAAATATCCCTAAGTGTTACTAGAATAAAAAAAAAGTTGGTTGGTGTTTCCCCAAGTGTGTATGTAAATCTTTGGGGCATCCTGTGTCATGTCAATTCATTATTTTGATAATTCTGAAGGCTGTATAGATAATTTTTTTATTTTGACATACTGCGTGGTTTGAAGTTTGATTGTCGGCGGTGTTGCGTTTGTGCAGACTTCACAAGTGGCAGAGGGGAAAACAATTGTGCATTTGGTTCACGATAGCTATAGTGATTTGTAAGTCATAAACTTTAACATGTAACAAATAGTTCTGGTGGAACAGATAGCATGGATAATGATGTATTTTCTGATCACAAGGACAATCAATCATACATATGTTAAAATGATCTTCACTGCAATATAATGCACATGAAACACATTGACATCTCGGCACGCTGCTTTAAACCATCTCTGTCGCAACTTTTTTGTGGGACAGAAAAAAATTGTTTGCCGGCAGCAATTCACACTTGTATTTGTACAACGAGGTACTAAACACCATTTTTTATATATATGTATGTGTGTGTGTGTGCGTGTGTGTGTGTGTGTGTGTGTGTGTGTGGGGGGGGGTGCGGCTCAGTAGAGTACAACAGCCTTTTTACATTACAATTGTTGGTTATTATGAGGTTTTTCTGGGTAGGGGGAAAGCAGAACCCTTTGAATAACATACAAGTGTACTATTCAGCTTTCATACATTTTTCCAAGAAAATATACATATATGGAAGTAGAGGGACTGCCTGTATTATAATATGTGCTGTTTCAGATTTTGATGGTTCTAACAATTCATGAACCGACATCAGGAACACATACAGAAGAAAATCAGCACATGTAAATTATCTGCAACTTGGTAAGAATAGTAATCATTAAAGTTTTAGAAAAAAAAAACACATAGCCCTAATTTTTGACACTTACTAAACCCTTTCCAATTCACATCAAGTGTAAACATTAATGTTCCTATGGTAACAGTGTTAAAAATTATAAATATCCATAATTGGAAAGAAAAAAAAATTAAGTGTGTGTATACTGTACATAAATAAAAAGAAAAACAACCCACATATTTATATTTATAATTTCTAACGTAGCTTTGGTTGCCAATTTTTCTGTACCTATGTTACAATATTTTTTCTTGTTGATAAAACCAATTTATTTGCAATACAATCTGAGTTGCATTTAAACAACAGTGAAAACACTTTATAAAGTACTGTGCTGCTGTCAGGCTTTCCCGTTTTACGAACCACGTGGGTTTATACCAGCCCACGGCATCACATATGGCAAAGCATCAGACAAAATAAAATTTCTCAGGGGTTCAAAAAGTGGGTTACGAAAATATGTTAAGCAAAATATAAAATGAAAGAACCCTTGTGAATGAACTGCCTTTTACTACCGTACATGTACATTTGCAATTACAGCAGCATGCATGTTACTAGGCCGGTGGGCTACTGCTTATCACTGCATACTCCACGAACAGAGGAAGTAAAAAAAAATTAATTACTGTATGTTAAAGAGTTACTGCTGCCCTGCCAATAAACTCCACCTCGCCAACAAAGAGGGGAACAAAAAAATTCTATGTTGTGCAAAGTACAATCACTTTATTACTTCGTGAAGGAAAACATTTCCCCGGATGCATGTAAAATAATGAAAAGTGATATTAAATAAAAAGTTACTATGACCCGCCTGTGGTAGATCATTCACACATGTGGCCATCCTGGGCCCCTTGCGAGTGCAGTTCCTCTGGCACGTCCCAACACTTCAACTGCCCACAAAAGACTGAGATTTGAGGCCCCTCCGAGCACATCGCTTGGGTAATCCCCACTACCACGACAGCTGGTTCCTGTGTTAGTGAATTTGAATTATACAGCTCACAGAGTCACAAATTCAAATCATAAATTTCAAATTTCACAGATTGCCTATTAATACAAATCGAACATTACCTGCTGCCAGTGGCGGCCGGTCAATGTTTTGAGCTCAGTGCTCTGAATATAATGTGCTTCACACCTTTCCCCGCCAAATCGCTATACTTTCTTTCCCTGCTAATAATCATATTTTTAACTCAAAGGTATAGAACTTTTGCTTTACATTTATTGAGAAATTGCACTGCATTTCATGGTAAGCAGTAATGTAGAGATGTTATCTAAAATGTATAGGTAGGCCTACTCGTTAAATACACAAGCAATGAATACCACTAACGGCAAGTTAGTATCCTACAATCTCAGTTTCTGTATATTTGTTCTTACTGCGTTCCCTCTGTGTTTCCTCACGATCAATATGAACTTGACTAGTAGATAAAATGCCAACAATATCACATGTGAGACGTCTTAAGACTACATTAGAGTTCGGCTTGTCTAAATACAGACGCAATTTTATAACGCACGCGAAGTAGGCCTACGCATATCTTCAGCCCCGCATCGGCATATCATTCTGATACTATTAAATAACAATTCCGAAAACTATTAGTAAATAACTCCTTCAATTATGAAAACTAGACATTTCATGTGCTTGTCCACTCGAAAATCAACACATACACTGCGCAGGTCGTTTTATTATCAGCTAGGCCTTAGGCATGCAATATTTCTGATTACAATTACGAAACACGTAAATAAATGTGTGCAGTTTGTACCACGTCACATTCGGAAAACAAACTTGCCACTAATAAACCACGGACACAAACCTTAAAATAGTTTTCACTTACTGTCAAGCAACACAGAATTTTCACAAAAATGAATCTATATTGTAAAATTCGACTTACCAAATTATCCCATCATAAAGCGTCGGTAATGCATCCATTGCGCCAAAGACTAATAACATAGATTCTGCGGCAGTTTATTATTTATGCACAGTATCACGTCACTCACACCCGCAACTTACAATAACAGCCTAATACATAATAACGTACTATTCATAAAAGTTATTCTAAGTCAGCTACACGTCCATGCGACACCGAAAATTACTTTGTTTACAAGTCTGCAATGTACAAACACGTGCGCGACGCGAGCGGCCATCATTGTCAATGCGCTGACGTAACTGTCGTGCGCTTGCGCAGTAGATAGCAGGGCTACTCTGCTCATTGCATGGAGCAGGTGTTGATAAAGGCGAGGTTCCCGCATCTCTCTATACAACTAGCTAGGACAGGGGGTAGGAAAGGGGAGTGACAGCCGTGCGCTAGTCAGTGGGAGCACCGAGCCAGGTTTACACCATAGTAAAGGGCGGCTTACACAAACGAAATTACTTAAGAAAATTCTGTCCGCCTTTAAAACATAGCGTAAATCAGTCTATCTCTTATAAAGAAAGGTTGGAAGTATAAATTGTGTCACATTACCTGAAATTTAATAAAATTAAGTACACAATAAGTTTGTAAAAGTTTACTCAATGCTGCAGCACGAGAGCATGGCCTTATGCACCGCCACTGCCTGCTGCGCAAATTCTAGGAGTTCCAGTGATCTGCTTGGCATCATGTGCCTCCCTGGCACTAGCCTGTCACCACTAATGGCTTTACAGCAATCAAAACTTACCCTAAATTGAAAATCTTGAATTTTGCTTCAGTGTGTGAAAATAATTTTCATTTAATTAATTAATTAAAGTAATTTATTTAAAGAAAGTGTTGGAAATCAAAACCTTAAGAAAATGAATCTAATCTGACATTCCAACGACAAAATGGAATAGTTAAAATTATAACCGATATTAAATAGTTATAAAAATACACAAACCTAAAGTATCCCACCACGAGAATCATTAATTTCACATTAACTAGAACAAAATTATACAGATTTCACAAACGGGGTTTTGAAATAAAGTCAATTCTTAAAACTGATTCTTCTCATGAGGGTGGCATTCAGTAACATCGCATGGTTATAGTCTGTCCATTACTTATCTTGCTGGAACAAATTAAGTGACTCTGTATAGTAAAAAAAAAAAAAAATAATAATAATAATAATAATAATATTAGGTTGACCGATGACAAATTTACAGTTCCTGATATACTTACTCACAAAGCACTAACTTCACAAGTCGGGCAAGCCTAACACCTTGACTGTGCAACGATGCCTATACCAGTGGCCCAATCCCTTATGTTGGTAGAACACGCTCACCAAGACCTAGAGGTGATATAATTACCTCAACAAGCTAGAGATTGAATTAGTGTGCGGGCAGAATAGTTAGGAGCTCACCTAAACACAGGTCTAGTGGTGCCAGTCACTCTAGAGCACTTTAGTTTAAAAGTAATTTTTCGTGTGCTGTATTACATACCTTGAGATCAACCACTACAGAGAGTTTTCAATTTAATAACAATTCAGTATGTAGTTTTTTCAATATTAAGTATAAAAGTTCCGATTCCTTCCATGTATGTACAGTACTTTGTATTGAGAGTTAACAGCATACAACACGAACACACATCAAGATGGCACAATGCCAAGTACTGTATGTGGGAGCTGGTTGTGATGACGGCCACAGGCGACCCACGTCCCGCCGGGTGTGCGTACAATTGGTCCGAGCTACTGCTGGCAGTAAGAACTCACCTGACGAGGGAGGGAGAGTGCACTTCCTCCGCTCCACTGTCGCTGTAGCTGCTGGCACTCTCCACGTCTCTGCGGCCGTCCTGTTGTACTTGCTCTCCTCGCCTCTCAGAACTGCAAACAACACACTGTACTTAACAAACGCACATCACCTATATTTTAAGACATGTCTCCACATTCACATTTCCTCCTAGCAATTACAACCAAGCCAGAAATTAGTCAAACATACAGACAGAGCATACAGTGTGTTTTAGGACACAAAGTATGAGGGTTTGTGACGTAAGGCGGAAGAGACCATCTGCTATATTGATATGTGAAAAATGTGTAGCAACATGTATAGTTTGGCTGTGGTTTGACCATCCACAACATAATAATTCAATACACCTGCAGAAACAGTTTGAATGCACTTTGAAACGACTCTGCCATATTGTTAAGTCAATATAGCCAGCTGAAACTCCATCTGTGTGGTTTTCTCATCTCTGAACTAAGTTTGTGGCCATTGAGGTTCATATAGAGAATGAAGGTTAAAATGAATCATAATTCATAATTGATTTATGTATTTTATAGAATCCTCTTTCAAACAAGAAGTATTCTATATTCAATTTCTTATGAAATATTGGGATAAAAAGGATTCCAAAAATATCTTTGCTCGTAACTTTTTTTTTGGAAAATACAAATTTTGTAATCACATTTTAATTTAAGGGTGCCACTTACAGCACACTTAAAATTCATTGTAATCTACACAGAAAAGTACTTTTTTTATGGAACTATTTCATGTGCGCCTATTGTGCCAATGAACAAACAGAAAACACTTCGGACGAGGATGGAAATATTTCAAAATGTACTAACCGGATGTATCCAAAACTCAAAAACAAGCACTGAACTTTGCTACAGACATCCCACCAATAAAATGATATGGTCACCACTTGAAGTCCTTTAGTAAAACTGGATCGGCGAGAATCTTGCACGCTAGTTCAGCGCTTGTCTCGTCGTGGTGATGCTACATTTGATATGCACTCCTTCACTTGTTAAGTCTTTACATGCAGGTACATATATAACAAACTAAACAACTGGCGAAGTCTCTCATATGGCAGTGTGTTACCTGAAATTTCATGTAGAATGCTTTTGTTGAACAAGTTACTTTAAAATTGATTTATTGAGAAGTAGTGCTGTTATCTTTGACTGTCTACGAAGCTTGCAGCCACAGAGTCCTGTGTGGTAGATGCTCACAAGTGACGGAGCTATAAGGATAACCTTGAAGCGCACATCAAATGCCTCATTGCCACAATGAGCCAATCACTGAACTAGCCAGCAAGAATATCACTGATCCATTTTTACCACGGAACTTTAAGCAGTAAACATAAAAATTTTATTGGAAGAAAATCCATAGCAAGAATCAGTGCACATTTCTATCTAAGCTTCGTGTACATCTGGTTAACATATTTTGAAGTACGGCAGTCTGGAAATGCCGGCTGTTTTGAGCCATGTTGGAGGGCTTAGAAACAGTTTTTTAATGAGTATGGTGTCTTAACAACATTCTGTCCTTGTACAAAGTGTTTTATGTTTTTGTACATTGGTATAATGGGCACATTTTGAATAGTTTTGTATAAAAATCATATAGTATTTATGTACACCCTGCAATACATTTGAAACGCATGGTATGTGGTGCCCTTGAGGACGTTGCCTACCACCACCAACTTTCTCTGTTCATCTCAGTGAGGTCCACATTGCTAGAGAATATTTCACACTTCTTTCTCAATATCCTGAAAACTATGAGTAAATATGTATTTTTATTTAAAAAAATTAAAACATCTACTCATGATTTATTTCCCAAATTTTATTTTTTTTTTAGCAATATTTCCCTTATTTCAATGCAGATAAATGATCATTGTCCGAAAGTGATATTCAGTAAGGTAGGTGAGCTGTACCAAGTATAATTTAACATGTAAAACTCGTATTGTAGTTGGCAGGACTGTGAGAGAGGCAACATGATCTCGGGTGAAGGACAGTGGTACCTGGAGCTGGGCAGCTGACTACGACTGCTGGTGGTGGTGTGAGACCGAGATGTGTTCCCAGAGTCACTGCGCTCTGGCCTTAGTCCCAGTAGCTCGCCACTCTGCTCTACCACGCTCACTGCAACACAGTACAACCTCTGTCTAACAACACAAAATAACTGAATCTAATGAAATCGTTCTCAAGAGCCCTCAAAAAATATCAATTTTAATTTTAACTAAACGTTCTTCACCACAGTGTTCTTCTCTTGCAGAGATAAAGCTGTTGTTGACCTAGTACATGTGAACTTTTTTTGCATAAAATGAATACCTTGTTTATCTTGACTTGAAGCTAAATAGTTCCCTGTGAATGACCACCTAGATTATTAATGGCTAGCATGCATGCATGCAAAGTACTTGTATGATAATAGTGCATATTGTGGAAGGTTCTATTATTTTGTAAGTATCTTTCTTGTACATGTGGAATGTAAACAAAGAAATTGTATGTGAATGTCAAAGACATTACTTTGAAATAAATGTAGTCTGTCTCATGTAAGTAGTCCCCATTTTGACACTTTACTCCTGAGAAGTATACAGGCTTGTGGAGGTCGTGCTTTTCCTGGAAGCTAGGTAGGCTTAAAGCTCAAAACCATGGAACAGTCTTACACATTTCTCAGAAGAGACATGTCAAAATACGGAAGAGTTACACGAGACAGACTATAATGTAGGTATGGGCAACAGAAACCATTGAAGGAATATTGTGTGATCCTGCATTATGTGTGTGAACCAAGACCTTGTCCACCGACTATCTTTCCATGTTTAACTTTTATTAGTTTTTTGTAGCAAACACAAATAATATAATGACTAGGTTTTAAAGTTGACGCAAACACTAAAAAAAGTTACTTTGCACACACCTTGTACTTTTTGAAAGAAAAAATGTGATAAAACTTTCAAAGAGCATTTTGTCACTGTAATTTTTATTGTGGCCGCATATGTTTGTTTAAGTACGGTGAAATCTATACTCAGGTCTGTTCATGTTAACACTTGGCATAAAGAGGCCAATTGGTTGGAAAAAAACAAATGATAAGGTATCTTAAAAGTGGTGCCTTGACTATGAACAGCCTATACCAGAGAGACAGACAGTTGTGTACAGACCTGTGCGTAACCTGCTGCACTCGGGTTGACTCTTGTGGGTGTGGCCACCAGAGGAGACGGTGCTCATAGCATCGCCAGGTGTGGAACCTGCCGAGCGTCTCCGCCGCCTCTCGCTGTCCAACATACGACATGCCTGGTTAACACAGCTCTCTCAAGTGTAGAACACTTTTATACACTCAGCGAAAAGAAAGTTACAATCACGGTGTACAATATTAGTGTTAAATCCACCATGTCCTACCTAGTTTGCAAAAAGTAAGTTGAGCTTAAAAAATATTCATGAACAATCTTTACACCTCCACTCAGCTTAGCAATCAATGCAGCATCGAGTCACAGCTCCTACCTGGTCTGAAATGCATTTGTAACAAAAGTTACGTGATTTCCATCATTACATGGCTCATTAAAAACTGACTAACAACTGACTAACAAAGCACAAACACTCAGTGTTTTAGGCATGACTTCATAAAGGAAGGGGTGAAAAAATATTGTTTTTTACAAGTAAAAATATGCCCACAAAGAAACGCTATGAAAGTTAGAAATTATGAAGTGCGCACTTTGAACATTTACCATGGTAGACAGACTAATGGGTCAGCATGCTTTGTTTCAACTGGTTGTAAAGAATGAACTAGAAAACCATGTATTACCAACCCACACACAACTTTATATGTTAGTTCAAACAAATTATTTTACTTTCTGCACAGCCTGAGGCACTCACAAATTAATCTACCAATTAAAAGTACAGTATATCTCATCTAAATAGGATGGGGTGTTTTAACACACAAACCCTGTATGTTATGTACGGATGTGAACAGTTCAACATTAATGATAGGAAACAAAACCACAGAAAAGATAACATTTGTACAACTGTCGTGGTATATCAGGTTGGCTACAAGTGTTCGAACCACCCCCTTGCAACTTCAATAGCAATGTAGATGGTTGCATTGTACGTAGTTGTACAAATAACCAGGAGATGTCGATAGTTTCTGCTGTAAATGTGTACGAGCGCTAGTGTGTAGCAACTCCATCAAGTGAAAGCTTATACAAAAATATTGTTTAAAAAATCATCTTAAATTATAAATATTCCTGTGATAATAAATGTTTTGTTCATGTTCTATGACTTAATTATTTGGGAATACTGTTAGACTGTATTAATAATTTTCAAACCTTCACTAGTTTTTGTGTTGACCTTGCATCCCATGCCTGTGTTTGAATTTGGATTACTGCAGTTGAATGAAACGGGTAGAGTTCAAAAATTTTAGTCTTTGTTTTATTTTGCATTGTGGATTTAACTTTCGGTATTGTGTGTATTATATGAACATTCCAAAATATGCTGAAAAACATGCACTGGTCTAGATGCTGTGTTTCATCCTGTAGAAATAACCGGGCTGTTAATACTGAAGAATTTTACAGTTAATATTACCTAACATTTGCCAATACAAGTTCTCAGTCGGCATATTTTACTTTGAAAACAAAATTAATTTAACTGTTTGTGATCTACTTACTTCCACGCCAATTTGAGGTTAAGACTTTACATTCACTATGTCACACGTTAAATAAACCGTAGTGATAAATAAATTGATACATTAATTAAGTTCGATATACTTGTGCATTCAATATGATCACGGTATAGTAGTTCACGTTTCGATGCAAAATAACGACTAGAGATTCTACTCTGAATTTATAGAAGCAGCACTGTCGCCAGATGTTCTCGTTCTCCTCTATAAATGCTTGTGTTATCGGTCTTCTTTAGTTATATCGTCGTTGGTTGGAACTAAAGACTTTACAATCAGACGATGAGTGTCCGCAACAGAATCTAAACTATCCAGCTGTGTTATTTTCTACTGTCAAAAGTAAATGCACGCATTTCTGTGTCTGAACCAATGCAGGAAGCAGGTTCTTGCACGTGTTCAGGACACATATTACATAATTACATTATACAACAGCCATGCCCAAGCAAGGATTTGAACCTAGGACCCATCGCACCATAGGCCAGTGCCTAACAGACTATGCTACCGAGGCAAGTACAGAGTACGTTGGCACAATGGGCAGATGTGAAGTAGGTTTCTAACAAAAACCTGTTTACGAACACACTGCAACACATTTTAAGCACATTACAGGCAGCCCCCTTAAGTTCTTGGTAAAACAAACTTAACGTTCATTCTTTATTTGGCATTTAACTACTTTATAATACCCAACCCTCTACACCAGTCAATAGTAAATATCCAGCAGCTTCGGCAAATAAAGAAATGCTTGTCAGGAATCTCAACTGTTGTGAGCAGCTTATGGAACGCTGCACACGTATATTTGAGGAGAGGAACCTGGCGTAATGTGGTGGAAGGCAGGCAAGGTTACCACATTACAAAGAGATAGGTTATGTTAGCGAGTACCTGGCAGACCAGGACTCGCAGGAACCAAGGCTGGTGTCCGGGGAGGAAGGCACACTGCTGGTGGGACTAGCATGAAGGTCTGGTAACGACTTGTGGTGTACGCTGCAGTTGCTGCCGCTCTTCCTGTACTCCGACTGCCTGCGCACAACGCTGCAGTTACGACGTTCATCTCCACCAACCTGCCAACAAACTGCTGATGTGAAACTTACATCGTACTTTACTTACTGTTGCAATCACTTTCAACCTAATTAATACTCTCACTAATTGACTTTTCTCTTTTGTTTCTACAGCATCACTACATCTCTTATTTTCACTTAAAATGTAAATAATACTTTATAGTACTGTGTTAACACAATATTTGGGTCATCTGCATAATAACCCACATTTCTTGCAGTTGAAACCCAATGTTACTTCCCTACAAGTCCCAGATATTACCTTTACTCTCAGAGTAATAGTTTCACCACACCACAGCAACGTCTACCGTACTTCGCACACGCAAGAATCAATACTGAGAGCAACCCAACCTACATTCTCGTAGTGGGAAGAGAGTAGCTTGACCACTATACTACTGTGGTTCCTCAATAGAAATATGTAGTTTAAAACACAAAGAGCTACCGTAATCCTTTGATGGTTACAGTTCAGCAAGCTTTGTTTACAGTCTAAGAGAAGCATGTGTTGTATTGCGGCCTACGGGACTCACTAAACAATGCACACAAACACAGGCAGAGTTGACATCTAATCTCACAATCTTACTACTTGTAGGCATGTATCTTGGTTTACACAAGTAGACCAACCGTAAAATTAAAAGTAGGCAAGACTAAGAAAATATTTACATCGCACGCAGTTTTATGAAATAGACATGCACACTTTCTACTACCAAAATTTAACATTTTTTCTCCAAAATAACAGTTTTTTTTTAATTTCTCTTATACTGGACAATAATGGTAGCCAATATGGGTTGTGTCATGTCTTTATTCACGTCAGTCATTTAACAAATATAAATTATTACTGTAAAACTAACATAGTGAACAAAATGTTAATGGGAACGTATTATTTCCATTCCATTACAAATGTGTGTCTAGGTGCTTATTATGTTCTTGTATTTTTTTCCAAAGCTAACCCAGGGTGTAATCATCTTCCCCAAAGTTGTAAGCAATGAATGTTATCTGAAGGAGTTCATTATTTAGTGGACATGGCATTTCCAATCTTACTAATAACCATACATTTTAACAAACACATTGAATTCCAACTCCTTTAGCACACCCTTCTTTTTCTTTCACTTCCAAACACACTTTGCATGACCAGTTGTTTGGTGCTTGCCAATAAGTGTGTGGGTATGCTGAATCAGAGGATTCAATGCAGTGCCACTTTCACATGACTGCATTCATCAGTGTGAAGACTTGTGACCAGCTGCACATATAGTTCATTACCATACAGAGTGATCTGCCGACATCCCCAGCTACGAGACACAACAAACCTGTGTAATATCTATTCATGACAGACCAAGTCATGTAACGGAGGGACGACTAGTGTACAGTATCTAAATACTATACTAACAAGGAGGTTGTACTGTTTCATATACATACTCCACTATGCAGTATACAATAATCAACAAGCAAGTGTGTAATTTTTACCACACAATCTATGGCATCAATCACATTCATTCAGAAAAAAAATTACAATTTGTATTACAAAAAATGAGAAATATTTTTTTATATCTTCCATTATTTTTAAATAAGGTAGGCCTACTTATCCAGTAATATATTGTAACGTATCTGAAAGAACCAAAAAATTTACACTTGATAAATGGTAAAATATAATACGATGGTAATTTCCTACCGTAAAACCATTTTAGGGATCAAATAAAAGCTAACCTTATAACCACAATAATGTTACATAAATGGGATCATCGTAGGGTTCTACTGTAATTGAGAATAACTTACATAGGGCACTAAAATCAGATTGCACAATGATTAAGCAGGCTTGGCGAGATTTTGTTGAGTACTTAATAACGAGACCTTAAGTACTTGGAAGTTAGGTAAGAATGGAGTAGCAAGAATATGAGGATCATGAGAAAACCTGCCAGCTATGTAGCACCTGCTGTGTTCCCACTGGAAACCAAACCAACATGTTATGTTTATTGGGTTTGTCTGGAAAAAAACTGGCAATGTAGGCAGCGCATTGTATTTAACTTAAGCTTTCTTACAAAAAGGCAGCTCATTTGTTTTTTTCTCATCTTCACCCCACGAGCTGTACACATACAATCACCTGTTTCTTTTACAACATAACCATACCTATTAGAAATGGTTTGTTGACACAGATGCTGCAATGATTTCATAATGTGAGAGAAGTAAATATTAGATGCTCTGTCATCCCTATATTTGAGTAGCGTAAAAATGCACCAGTTTGAGATATAGGACAAATATTAGCGACATGGATTGTTTTCCTGTCTG
Source organism: Medauroidea extradentata (assembly GCA_003012365.1). Lineage (NCBI taxonomy): Eukaryota > Metazoa > Arthropoda > Insecta > Phasmatodea > Phasmatidae > Medauroidea > Medauroidea extradentata. Next base: position 80,226 of record PNEQ01000354.1, read on the forward strand.
ACGTAGTTGACAGTACTGGGATAAAGGGTTCACATGATGTAGATAAGCGCGAGAGCTCTTAGAGAGTTTATGCGTTGGAGTAATGGAACAAGCAAGGTCCTAACTGGACCTGAGACAAGTATGGCACATTCACAGTTTTTCTGTTACTTACCCATAAAAGATTACTTAGCCGATCAGCCACATGGTCAGAACTTTCAAATTACTTTAATTAAATTTTTTTACAGATTTCTTAATTTAATACTACAATACATTTTTCTTTGGGTCAGTGACCTCTGCTTTCCTAAGTTTCTGCATTGTGATATACAGTTACACGTTTTTGCTAGAAATGGTTCAGGGGACAGGCAGAGATGCCCATAAACATAGGCAGGGCCCTTTCAAGAGTTGGCACGACTGACCAGTAAAAATTGAACTGACAAAGGCATAAAGGATGGAGAGAATTTTCAAGGTTAACCGATGGCATCACGTGTGCTATGCAACAAGGCAGTACGTATATTCTTGTAGTGCTATGCGAGTGGTTGTTTACCGCCGCCATCCAGCAGCAATGAACTTGGCTGCTTTTATCTCATGACTCACATTTGCAATATAGTAAATACTTTTAATTTTAAAATAAGCCTCTAGAAAAAAAAAATTTCCTTCAGCATTCATCAGGGAAAATCTATTCACTTCTCTGCAGCTGGCAGTTTTAAATGTGCAATTATAAACCTTTTATTCAATGTGTTATCTTATTATTAATTTTAGTTTACAAGGGTAAAAATTCTGTAATTTGCATTACTTTGTTGACAAAGCGTGTTAATATGCAAAAATAAGTCCTATTAACAGTTGCATTGTTGCAACTCAACTGGCAGTTGAGATGGGTTTCCAGTTTTCAGAAATGGATTAGTTGGTAGTTCATTCCTTACAGTGTTAATTTAAACAAAAACTTCTATTTGTTAAAAATGATGTGTAACATCTACATCTGCAATACCGTTACATATGAGACTGACGAGTTTTTTTACAGTGAATTCTGAAGTTAAATCTTTGATGAGTTTGGAGAGTTTCACAAATGAAGTACAACAACGTTATAATAAATTTATAATAACAATTTAGGTATCAGTATTGCTTGTTGCAGTTTGCATAAATGTGTGCAACTGCTCTAAGTATGTTTCTGAATGTAATGACGCCTACATTACCAGAAAAGTTGGTATATTTGTCTGATTGCCAGTAAACAATTTAGGGCCAATTTTACCACCTTAAGCTAAATCTAGCAGTTTTCTAGCCTCAGGTTAAGCCAACTTCTAGTCAAATCTTCAGAAGAATTCTTAATTCACACAAATATTGTCCTATGTTTAAGGAAAATGTTTTCAAACCACTTTCTTTTATAAATTTTAGACATATCCTATATATTTCTCAGATGAGTTAGGTACTATTCAATTTCATATCAGTTGAACAGTATGCTTTGTTCTGTACAAAGAGAAAATATTATGTTCACTTGCGGTTTCCTTATTTTGTAAGATTTCAGAAAAAAGTTGTAATTTATCATTAAGTTAAACTATATTAGAATAAATAAACTACTTTAAATGTAGTTCCTTGTACAATGTATACAGAAATATCTTTAACAACGTATATTTTTATTTTGTTACAACAAAATGTGATCTGTTATAAATCCTTTTCAGAGATTAATATCAGACTAGTATTGCAGTTCTGTTGTTGAAATTTCTTCTTGGGTTCCACACATATTTATTTTTACTTTGTTCTTCCTGCAAACTGCTAGCAAAAATTTAAATATAAATTTGTTCTACAAATAAACATTTATATGCTAGAATTTGAGAAAATGTGCTCTATTAGTGTCTATGTGCTTCAATTGGTAATACATAACTACATCATTATCACAACTCACTAATTCTCTCAGAGAATTTTTCCCTCTAAAGCAGTTAGAAGTTTTCCAGTGATTTTAAGTGAAGCTATTTTCACATATTTGAGTAGAGGGAATCAACTGTAAAGCAGCAATTTTTCTCTGATTCTAATTTAGAGTGCAGGAACAATAGCCAATGAACACTTCAGTTATGAAAACAGTACCTTGAAGCCTTGCTGACATTCAACTTTTCACGCAATAAACCATTATATTTACTAATGTATTACCAAGTTGTAGACATTTCTAAAACAAATACAAAATGTTTATTGTAAATACTTTATTTGTGGGTAACATACGGTTACGGTTCAGACTATTCCGAGTTATAATAACACAAAATATTAGCAGAAATTTCCGAGGATAGCAGCTAATTTCCCAATGGGAAAAGTTACACTTATGATCAGTTTGATTTATACATAAAATACTATATTAGATATATATACCAGTCCGCAACTTTTGTGTTTTATTAAGGTTAAACTTAACACACGTACAATAGTACATGCAGATTTCCAGGCTTGATAAACATGCTACGCTGACTTTGCAAAAAATGCTTTGGTACCTACCCATGCTTAACCATTTAATAGAAAAATGTCAACCAGCATCTTATTCTTGAAATACACTAAAAGTTTATGTTTAGAAAAGTTTCTTATATTTCTGTCACTAAACTACTAAAATAGCCTAATTTCACACCTTGAAATCCGAATCCACCCGGAGCCCTCCCCTTCTTTAATGTGATGGATGGGTGAATGTTGGGGTACTGCATAGCAGCCCCCCCCCCTCCCTCGAGAATCCTCCCTGGAGCCGATCTTGCCTGGAACTAGTGTAAAATGAATGTGTAGTGTTACATGTGTATTTGCTACAAACCGGCCAACTGTACATGGGTAGTAATAACTGTCAAGGAGGACACAATTAACTTTAAACTTAAATCTTTGCCCTCCCCCCACCATCAAATAATAAAGATATTTTATTTATCTTCCCTTAATATACTACTATTGGTATTGGGCAGAGAGAGTGAGAAAAAACATATAATCATGAAATAAAGAAAATTACAAAGTTTGCATTTTTGTGTCAAGTTGATGTTTTTATTTAAAATAAGACAAAAATAATATCTGGTTGCGAAATGCGCCCCTCGGTCATCACCACCTAACTGCTGCCCTGGGCAATTGCCCAGTCTGCCCAGATATAGCCCGGGGCCTGGCTGGCTTACCGTCCTAACATCTTCGTCGTCATCCCAGAGGCGTCTGTAACGATGCTCGCCTCCCGCGAAGAAGAGGTTCTCTTTGGAGTCTGCATTGAGGAGGCGACGTAGCTTGGTCTGCAGCTGGTCGCTGGCAGCAGAGTGGTGGGGACACGACCGCCTCTGTGCCGCAGACACAAGCAGTCGAGGGGACTTGGGTGGTACAGGAGGTGCAGAGAGGGGCGCGGGGGGTAACAGAGGTGCTGGTCGTGGTGGCGGGCTGAGCAGCAGTACGTGCTGGTGGATATCTGCAACCACATACATACATACATACATACATACATACACATCACCTAGAGCACACTCCTCTAGTCTTGACAGCTCGCAGTCTCTTATATGCATCTGTAACATCTATGTCTATACCACAAACAATATACTGAATATCTTCGTGGATACTGACTGTGCAAAGTGAATATGATGTAGAAACTACGTATAAAATCCTGTTTGGAAAAATGTCCTGGGGCTCTTAGTTTACGAGACAAGTTACATTAAAAAGAGCACTGTGGAAGTACAAGGTATAGCCTGTCTCATAAAAGAATTCCACTTTTAGATAGTCGTGTTGGCATTTATTTTTAGAGCTGTTACCATGAAACAAGCAGTGTTTTCCTTGCTACAAGTGACTTTTGCACAAACTCACTTAGCTGGGTCTCAAACTGTGCAATTTAGCAAAACTAAAAATAATTTCCTGCAGAAACTGGTACACATTATAGCCTTCAAAACTGTCAAAAAATTGAATTCTTTCATGAGACAGACTATAAGGACTGCACCATGTGTATCTGTGACCAAAATCATGAGGGAACTGCTTGCTGGTAAAAGTCCAGAGGCCCTCTATTTACCAGAAATATGATTAACCCCTGATGCAAAAAGAGGGGTGTTATATATGTCTGTCTGTGGCATCGGTGCTCCCAAACGTATGAACAAATTATGATCCTTTTTTTTTTCTTTAAAGCTGACTTAATCAAGAGTTTTCTTAGCTAAATCTGTTCAGCCGTTTAAAGATCATCAGCTCTATTCTAGATTTTTTTTTAATTCTACTGGTCTGATAGATTTGAAATTTAATATCCTGTGAATTGTTGTTTGTTGTTTTATACAAAAAGTCTTAACTTGAATTAGTGCAAACCGCGTCGTACCCTACATTCCCAGTCGCTGGTATGTTGAACCTGGTACCTTGTTAACTAATGAGCCTGGTGACTTATAACCAGAAGGTACTTTCTGCTCAGTTTTGGTCACTAGTTCACATGGTGCAGTCCATATCTGTGAATTACCTGACATAATGCACACAGACGAGATGTACATTGCATAGCAAATAACACTAATGTAATGGCGTGTTCACAATCAACATGGCTCAAACAAAACAGGCTCAGTTTTAGTATTAGTTCATAAACCAATTTACTGACCCTTAAGCTAGAGAAAAACCAAAGACAGCACAGTGGCCTGATATTCTACAGCTACAATATTAACTAAAGTTTTTGGAATTTGTTTTAATTGAATTTCTTAACAGTTTTTTTCTTTATACTCAAAAGTCTGTAAAATGTGATGTTTGCCCTTTTGCCAGCCAAGGGACGAGTAGCCCACACCGCTTTACTTTGTCTGATTCTGACATTTGTCTTCTGAGCGACATGTAGTAGCTCAACTGTGCAGACTTTCTGGGAACGGTACGTGGACATCAACGAAGTCAGAGACAAAGACACATAAAGACAGGAACACGGAGAGGAATCGACCATGACCTTTGTAAAGGAATCATCCTAGAATTCACTTCAGAGCGATTTCGAAACACCATCAAACTTCCTGGGAAAACAGAGTCTATCTATGCACGATAATCTTCCCCGGAGTTACATGTCAAAATTGGACAAACTTATATTTCACAAACTATACACAGCATAAGAAAATGAATATCTGCGATATGAATGGCAACGTTCACAGATAGTATAAAGAGATTTGGTGAAAAGTATGACGAGTATGATGCGGTGTGAAGATACAGAAGCAGTAGCTCTATGTAATGAAAACTGACATGTAAATTTCACAATTTTGTACAGTAAATGTTGTCTCACATTGTGACCGACAGTACATATTGTAAACAGTAAGTTGCCACTCTAGTACTAACAAACAGGGCCGGATCAAGGAGGGGGGAGTGGGCATGGGTTTTGGGCGGCAGTCCTAACGGGCGGCAGAATCAGCAGATTCGAATTAATACTGAGCTTAAAAATTGTGAACAATTCGGAGTAGGACGACAAAAAGCAGTTTTGTCCCCTCTTTTTTTTTTACCCTTTTCCTTTGGAAAATCTGTAGATCCACCCCTGCTAAAAACGTTTACTTAAATTATGTCTAACGGAGTACGCCTACATTTATTTGAGCCAACTTTGTGTATGCAACTTAGTTTTTTATCAATTAAAAACTCAAAGATTTCCTACACAGAATCACATTATTTTTTTAATAAATCTGTTGATTGTCAGGTACGTGTCGTGGTGATAAACCACAAATGATGTTAGCAGGAGGTATACCACACTCACACTTATTGTCATCAAACTTGTTGCCCCAGTGTGTGGTAGGGAAGCGGGGTGATATGGTGAAGATGTTAGCAGGAAGTATGGTATACTACACTCACACTTATTGTCATCAAACTTGTTGCCCCAGTGTGTGGTAGGGAAGCGGGGTGATATGGTGAAGATGTTAGCAGGAGGTATGGTATACTACACTCACACTTATTGTCATCAAACTTGTTGCCCCAGTGTGTGGTAGGGAAGCGGGGTGATAGAGGTGAAGATGTTAGCAGGAGGTATGGTATACTACACTCACACTTATTGTCATCAAACTTGTTGCCCCAGTGTGTGGTAGGGAAGCGGGGTGATATGGTGAAGATGTTAGCAGGAGGTATGGTATACTACACTCACACTTATTGTCATCAAACTTGTTGCCCCAGTGCGGGGGGCTGGGCTTCTTGAGTGGACCTCGCAGGTACAGGCCCGTGTCAACAGGAGATGTAACCTGCAGATGACCGCTGTTCTTCAACTCTTGTTTGCGGTCCAGCACAGTCTCCGACTTCACGTAGAAGGCCTTGGATTCTTGCAGCAACTCTACCGCGCTCTTCCGTTTTGCTATAACATTCACAGCACACATGTTACACAGCCTCAGCACACAGCACATACATCACAATATGTACATACATCACAACTACTACCTACTGACTATCTTCTGGCCTAGGTGGTAGGAGGGGGGCATTAGTTGCAAGCAATCATCTCATAATGCCCATGTTAATTCTGGTCTGTCGAAAAATAACCAACACTTTAGGCCACAATTAATAACTTGTATAAAATTATCTTCCACAATAAGAATGCAAACCTTCTATGTCAATTTTCAGCTCCATACAAAATAAACAGTTTTTTCTCTTTCCTGTGAAATTAAAAATTATTTTACATAGAAAGTTTTCATTCTTCACCATAAATATATTCAAATACACATATAACCAATATCTCTACTATTGAACAAAACTGATCTTCACCTTCATTTGACGAAGTATATGAAACCAAGATGTATGCATAAACTCGAACGTTTTAATATTTTGTACAATATAACCAGTTGGTAAACAATTGTGTGGTGACGAAAATTACATAGGCCTAGTCTATTTTTTTTCCTTTCGGGAAAGGTAATCGATCCCCCCTACCCCAAATCAGCTACGCCGCTGTACATACACTGTAATCATCAAAATACCAACACTTACACGTACTTTACAGCTAAAAATAAATGCCGGTATATTCAGAACATATTATAATATGTAGTTTTAATGGTTCAGTATTTCGTATTTCAAACTTGAAACTCTGTCCATTATTTCGTACCTACTCATAAAGGTTCGTTGCACTCAAGGTATGCTTCGTGAAGTTCTCCTTAATTACCTGGGTTCTATCAGATAAAACATCAATAAAACGGACGATCGCACTCGATGTTTCTCATTATACAGAATTCAAACCGTTATATCATTGTAATATTACAGCACATGTTTAACTATGACTCAACAATTATTTTTTCTAGTGTATGTTCCAAGAAATTTACACAAAGAAAACTGGTTCTGCACTTCAGTACCACGTTGGTTTGGAAAAGTTATCCTGTTGCGGGACTTTCACAACGTCTGAAGTATATGTACCGTGGGTCACAAGTTCAGGTCGTCCGCATGAAGAAGACGTCTCCGTTCGAGGTGCTGGAAGAAGATCCGAGTCCTGAGGAACTGTCCAACCTGATGCCCTCGCCGAGAGGTCGAGCGGAAGAGTGTTCGTCGCCTCGTCACGTTTCGAGGGTTTCCGGAATTCGCCTCTAGGACGAGGTCTGCAGATAAGGTCCCAATACTCCACCCATCACTAGATGACCGGTTCCTTCATTACTACAAGGATACGATGACAAGGATGGGCGAATTTTTGGTGAGACAAACTTCAACTTCGCCGTCATAAGAAAATTTTGAGAATCCCGAAACATAGAATGAAGTTTGCAGTTTATCTCGGAACGAATTAGAGACGTGTGATGTAGATATTTCCTAAATCAGAGCATAAGAAAACTATGCTAATTAATTCTCAGTAACCAATTATGCGACCCCAGTTCAAAAGCTATGCCGGAGCAACAATCCAAGGAAAATCTCCTAAGAATCAGAAACTGACCCAGTTTTAAAATTTTGAAAACGATTCGAGTCATGGTAGTCTTACTGTGTAGGTCTGGTTTTATATCCGGTCACGGTATTCATACCCCCACTAATATCCACTTTGTAAAGTTAAATTTTAGAAGCTTTCTTCAGTAGTTCTAGTTTCTGACTCTGTCTGTAGAAGTCATTTCACTTGACCATAGTTTCCTTTCAAATATCAAGAATATTAAATGCACCATATTTGAACACAAATCTGATTATCATTTCTTTAAGTAACTATATGACTTCTGCAGGCGTTTCTTGTTTCCGACTAGATCTGTAGTCTAGAAAGAAAAGAAACTACTGGCCTTTCTTGTGTAAATAACACGGTCCAATAAACCATTATATGTAATAGTCACATATTATATTGCACCGTACATTACGTTTTGAATAGTTTTCACATAAAACTTAAATTTGAAATTAAAAAAAGAAAACCTTACCATAAATCTATCCCTTCAAAATGGAAAAATAAATAAATATTATTGGGGCTTGGTAAAAGACGGAATGCTAAAATTGCGCGCGTATCTTCCTAAGCACAATGACGCTACGAAGCCATTCAATTTACAGACTTCCTTGAATTTCACCGCTATTGAAAACGATTATTTATTTATTTAGTTAGCAATGGTTAGCGCAGTCATTTCCATTTCTGCGGGTTTCAATTTGGCCCGCAGAGTTTACTAAAGCGTTTTGTAAATTATTTGCCCTTCTTTCTCCACTCCTACACAAGTGAGGAACGTTGACAACAGTCAAGAAAAACTTGCAGAATATAAAAAATGTTGGCAAAACTTCAGTATCGAGCGGCACGAAACGAACAGTCACAATTCACTGTGTTTCTTAATGAGGTCAGATGTTTGAAGCAGTTTGTATCGACTTGGCAAAACGTCGTCGCTAAGAGTCATTACCATTGATTTACTTAGCGAAGTAACAATATGGTCCCCTCTGGCTTAGTTCTGAACTTTCCGTCGTCTGCAACTGTTCAGTACAACTAACTCTTCGGCACAGGCGCCCATGGTGAACTGTGCAAGTGGGCTATGTCTCATCGACTGCGAGGCTATCACAGACGGAGGCACACAATTTGATTCAAAGACAGGAACTGAGAGATGAATCGACTATCACGACATTATATTGGAGAGATTTCGGAAAATCAAGAAAATCCACAATAAGGATAACCGAAGCCGGGAATCGAATCCGGAGTCTCTCAAATGCGGGTCCAGCGTGTGACCTTGTTTTGGTAGGTTTTTTTTTTTTTTTCAAGTTTACCAGCATTTCTGCTAAACCAGTGACTTTTTATTACATGACTACGCGATTTGAAAATTTGTACGGGTTATTACGACGGACACAAATCCACACCCAGCCGGACCTGGGAATCGAACTCAGAACATCGGGTACCGTTAGACAATGCGCAGTCTATTACGCTACGTATGTTGTTTACCATTGCGCCACCTCGCTCGGCCTGTGAGATGTGTGTGATGTTACCCTTGTGTATGTGTGTGTGTGTGGGGGGGGGAGGGGGCAATGCCACAGTCTCCAGACCTGAACCTCTAGAGATAACCACGAGCACCGCCCCCTATGACTACCCCTCAACTTGTGTCACCCTGGGTCCCAGACAAGCTTACAACTTAGCCTCCACAACACCTGTGCTACATACAACTGAGGTACAGTCCCACCCTGCAACTGTCCTACCTTGTCCTGCCTCCCCGGCTCGCTGTATCTCGCGACACTGTACCATACATTTGAACATTTATAACGTGGATGTCTGCGAGTGTTTAAGGGCTCCATCATGCAAAAATGTAATTGTTGTTTTAATAAATTTTATATTTCTACAGAACATAGTTTGTTTTATAGACATATCGCACCTCTAGATCAATAGAGACACAAAAAACATGATTCCGAGATATTGGCATTTGAAGTTTTCGGAAAAACAAATTTGGGTGTCAAAAAACTTTCACTATATCCATAATACCATATTTGATGATGGAAATACACATAATTAACAGTTTCCAATACTAGTATATTATGATAATTGTATTATTTTCATCATATAAAAGTGATAAAATATGTAAGAATGATAAGGAATGAACTCAGAAAATACAGCATTCCTGTATGATGAATAATTGTTAATGTCACCTTCAGAAAACCATTGGAAGATGCAGTACAATAGAGGCTTAACTCAAAATAACCAAATTCTGAGTTGTACCACTATTGATCTGGAGGTGCGATATATTGCGACTATTATTTAGAATAATTACAAGTTTCTAGCTTACATAGTTTCGTATAATGTCATGTCAACGCCACAATTTGCATAAACGGTTTTATACAAGGAACGAAAACCAACTGACTTAACTAAATGAACTAATTCACAGTGAAGAGCAGTGCCCTGGACTACATCCAGACATGTACGAAAACAGCAAAGAATATTTTTCCGTATTTATGAAAAAAAAAAAAAAAAAAACTGAAATTTAAATGTAAAACACTGCCAATTTTTTTTAAATACAAAAAACTGTACTGCGATGCT
>PNEQ01000355.1:0-14956 GCA_003012365.1 Medauroidea extradentata
TTAAAGAACAAAAATATAACGTATAAAAAGTTGAGCACAAAACAAATTGATCATTCCTTCTACGCATAAGCAATAAAACAATATATTATCATGCATTTCAAGGTGAAACTTACATATACGAAAGTAACACCATAAATGTTAATAAATTAAAACAAAAAAAAAAAGAGAAAAAAAGAAACTACCTCGCAGTTGCGTATGTGTAAAAGCTAAAACATGATAAAAAAACTTAAAATTTATAAAAACTGGTTAAAAAAATACTATTGGTCATACAAACAAAGGGAAAAAGTATTAGGTTAAAGAAATAGACGGAGACAAGGTTAGATATGTAACATGGTAGGAGGTCAGGTTACGTCAGGTTAAGTTATGATTTCAGCATTAAAAACATATTAAATAAATGGCCTAGCCGTAACTTAAATTCTACCAAGCCCTAACAAATCATAGCAAGAATAACGTATTACAAGAATTATAAGAAGACATTTATTACAAGAGGTAAATTAATACTACCCTACACTACTTATAAACACCTTACACAAAAAAAAATATTCTAGGACCTACACGAGTGGAACATATTCAATGCCTTACGAGACTGCAACATACTAGAAGAATTCCTAGCAGTGTACTATGATACAAGACAGACATACAAGGGAAAATAAGTGTTAGGTTAAATGAAGAACAGAAACAAGGCTAGACGTGTAACTTGTTAGAAGGATAGGTCAGGTTAAGTTAGGTTAGGTGCGGTAGCGCTCTTAATGGTGATACTTGAAAACAGAGACGGACTAAACCAGTAGTAGATACAACATCAACGATATCTAGCAGACGACACTAGAACCAATACGACTGGTATAGCTACTAGCTCTTCTGGTGGAAAGACTCAGCACCAAAGTCTTAATAAGCAACGCTATCTAGGAGACGATCAGTAACTACTGGCAGCCCTACCTAGAGGACAACAATAAAACTAATTAAAAAAAAAACAAGATAGACGGTGGAGCCAATGAGGGTATCTAGGTATCAAGACGACGGACATTAACCAAGATGGTGGGTAGACCGTACACAAATAATTACGAGACATATGCTGAACAGATCCCCCGTTCCCGCTCCAAGGCTCCTGTCCTAGAACCGCCATTACTACACTACTGACGCACACGTTAATAAACTCTGGAACAGGTCTATTAGGTAAAGTAATTTTTTGTTTGTACATAATATTTATTGTAATGTAAAGAAAATATCAGTGATGTGTTGCTAATAACTTTTATAATATTAGTGTGTAAATTTGAATTACCTTATGGAGTCCTCCATCATGATCGATCCTGATAGCGACCAGTGCAAGATATTTTATAACATCAAACATGACGACCCACCGGAACATTAATTAAGCGCATAACAATCTATGTGCAGTATGTGCGCCTCACGTAGCCCATACACGTATAAAGTTAACATTGAACCAACGTTATCGGGCTTGTACGGAACCCCACAAACACAAGACGTAGAAAAAACTTTCAAGCTGGGCTGTGTCGGCACATAAATGCGTCAAAGGCTAGCCGCACAACATCATGTCTGATCAAAAGAATATATTTACGTACGTATGTTACGCATAAAATTCAAAATTTTACTTAACATGAAAATTATTTTGAATGGTGCGAAACCGACTGTGTTGTGAAAGTTACCGAGTTGCCCTCAAGTTTTATGTTTGCTTGGCTGAATTTTGCAGCATACGTCTAAGCAACACCATCTCAGGATGCGTTATTTCCCTGAGAGCATGGTTGGTGCCTGTACAAACCAATTCCTTGGTGAAAGAGGCACAGTTTACCTACATACCAGGTATTGTGTTATGTTCAAAGCAACAATTATTGTGTGCATTTTTCTTGCAAACGACGCATTCTAGGCACTTGCAACATGAGGTCACTTTTTTCTTGTAATGTACTGCTCAAATATTCAACATGAAGTGTTCACTAAACCTGATCGCAAAGTTACTGCAATAATAGGGTGTTAAAAACGTGATTTTCTTACAAAAAATCAATATATTGCTTGCAAGAAAGTAACTTTCCTCCAAACCTTTAACGGTTTCATGACCATAAACTATTTTAAAAGTATATTTCCAATGGCTCATACCTCCCTTAATATTCACTTGGTTAGAATGTGACCAATATGATTTTTGCTTCTTTCTCAATCAGAATCGCCACTAAAAGATTGGCCTTTCAATTTACTTGTGTTCTTATATTTGATGTGTGTTCATTATATACATACACTCGCACATACTTTACTGTGTGTCTACTTCGTATTTCCCTTTTAGGAATATGAGATTTATTTTATTGTTTAATGTTTGCAGAATTTTCCTTCCTCTGGTTTAGGTTAAAAAAATGTCTGGCAAACATAACGTTTTAATACAAGTTCGTATACACGTGTATGATGGAAAGCTGAAATTAGTTTCAATTATGACTGATGGAACAAATGCGACGTTACACGAAAATATGAGTATGATTTAAAAGTTGAGTGAGGATTGTATAAGAAATTAAAGATTGGCGAAATCGAGGATTAACTAATCTGAGAACTGATGAAAAACGTGTGAAATGGCGACGAAAAATGAGGATCAACAATGACTGTGAGGATTAAGGTCTGTTTATGCGGACAAAAGTGATGTCTAAAATGTTGTGTCTGAAATGAAGTTAAATTGAAAGGCATAAACGTTGTTAGGTCTAATTATGGAGTCCAAAGGGAGATCTTAAGTATGACGTAACAATTATGTTTAGCTAGTTAGTTGAAACTGGGGTCTAATTAAAATGTTTAAAGGTGGGACTAGAGTGATATATCCAGAGTTATAATAAATATTGAAGCATAATTACAATGTGGTTCAAAACTGAGGTCTAGTTACAAGGTATAATGCTGAAACCTAAATGCATGTTCTATATTAAGAATATCGCGGTCTTTTATTGAGTTTTAAAAATAAAATTGAATACAGATGCTGGAAGAGGTAGCCAACGTTGAGATATAAATGTAGCCCAATTGTGTGGTCAAATTGCAAGGTCAGAAGTAAGGTTTAGTTGTGAATATATAGATGAGTACAGATGGTTCGATTATTCAGATCCACTTACCTGGATATGATTTATTAAACGAAGCCAAATTTTCTGTGATAAATACAAAAAAGTGTTGGCAATGACTATAGATTGTATAAAGCAAGTTGACTGCCTTTTCTTTATTAGACGCACAAGATATCTACACATTAGCCTCATTATTTTGCGGAAGATACCACATTGTTGTGTCAACAAGTAATGAAGTAATGGATGTCTGTCTCTTGGCCTGATTACACTGTTATCGATCGAGGAGTTGGTACTAAAATAAAAAAAAATGGTTAAGAATTACAAAATATGTATTATATTTTTAACTATACGGAAATAGTGTATAATATAATTTTATTAAGCTAGACACTGTAACGTCTCAAAAATAATCTCTAGGACTAAAAAAACTATTCAAATTTAGACTGTAAGGCGATATTTCCCCCTACATTTTGTAGCACGTGATACTTAAAGAGTGCATTATATACCAGCAATTCACAATCAGATTATGTGCAAGTTCTCATATAGCGGTTTGTAACTCACTCCAGTGACGTCAAGAAAGTCGAATCCCCTTCTGTTGACGTCACAATCGAAGACGTATTAAGACGAGGCTTCTTCTTGTCATGTCTGCACCGTAGGTAATATTAGCATTTACAAATTAGCACTAGTGTATCTACACGAGTAAATAATTAAGTAGGCTATGTGAAACTTCATAATTAATATTTCCTATCTTAAATAATGCTATGTTTGTCAACTAAGACGAAAACTTAGTTTTAAAAAATTACTTAGCCACGGACGCAGGAAACATTATTGATTGATCGATCACCCATGGTGCCCCTGGCGGCGAATATAGATTTTAAATGATGTTCTTAGTGGAAGAAGAAATATACAATTTGCTCAATTCAAAAATTGTGAGCTACAGTAGCCTAAAATAAAGATAAGAAAATTCGGCGAATCCAATTGATGTTCCAAAATTAAGTAGGTAGGAAATCAAGAAGCTAGTTTTTGGAAAACTTAGGTAAGTAGGATTTTGGAATTTGATAAAATTAAAATAAATTTGATTTGATCTACAATGAGAACCAAAATGTTAATGTGAAAGTTGAAGATCGAAGATCGATGTCAATATCAATGGTCAAGATTATATTCATGATAGCTGCTGGGTTTAAGGACCCAGCACTTCAGCTTCCTCGCCTCACTCCTGGTCCAGAAACGGCCAAATTCCTTAAATAATATATTCTTAATAAGTTCTTAGAAATTAATTACTTAATATTATGTAAGACAATTTGTGTGCCACTAATTTATCGCGAGTTATCTTCAGTGAAGATGAAATATGCATGGCTGTGTGACTTTCTTGTTAATTTTTTTTTATATGCCCTACTTCTTTATGTGTGCACGTGTGTATGTATTATCACAAGATTCTTATAATTAAATAACTTAAGAGATTTTTTTATTATAGCTTAGATAAACTATGGTAATGGTTGAAAAATTTGAGTTATATTAAGTCCTTCCTATTTGTTTGCGCAAAATTAACACACTTTTAGAAAATCCTTAATTGATAGTTGTCCCAAAACCACGTTTTAATAAACACTCAATGAATAACTTGAATAACTGCCAAATTTTACTGTAAAGGAATTATACTCTACCATCACTTTAAAGATCTAGCCAACTTAATTTAATTTAAAATTCTGGAATATATTACATTGTCGTCAAAAAGTTTGGCATTTTCTCACAAAAACCTACTACCTTCATGCGCAGATCAACATTATGCAATAAAAGTGACCGAACTGTTATAGTGGTTCAGTAAGCAGAGTGCGAATAAAACGTAGATTAAAAGTAATTTAGTAAATGAGAATGGCGAAGAAAATTCCTAATTTTCCTGGTAGTACTGCTCCTAAAAATAAACTATTTTAATAGACGACGAAAAAGTTGCAACTAGTTAAATATTTGAATTTGAACAGGCGATACTGTCATCACCGTCTACTAGCATGTCTGGCAACACAAATATTGTTGTCCTTCGAAATGTTTTGCAACAAGTGACAGCTATGATCACAGCTATGCATCAGCCAGCTAGTGAACAAGCTCAACAACTAAGGCACAGATCAATAAGGTTATAAATATGAGTAGTAAATATGGACTCCAAACAGCTTTCAACTCAGACAATTCCATAGAACTCAGAACTGTGTATATTAGATCTCCTGTGAATGTGGCTGTGTATACATTGGTGAGACTGGCAGACCCCTCTCTACACGCATAGAAAAACTTATGTAAAGAAGCGTGTAGTTGAAAAATCTAAACTAGCAGAACATGCTTGGGACAATAGCCACAGAATACTCTGGGAAAGTGCTACTCCACTAACACAAGAAACACACAAAATTAAAAGAAAATTCAAAGAATAGACATTCATAATTAATAACAGAAATATATTTAGGCAAAAAAGCATAGAATTGAAAAACATTTGGTTAGCAATAATTAAAAAAGAAGTAATTTTTCAACAAAAAATAACTGAGCCACAGCATAATCACAGGAAAGCCTTAATCAATAACAGACTCTTACCTGCGCAGCCAATCAGGCATGGGCAGGGCAGAAAAGAGGGTACAGAGTGTATAAACCCCTTGTTTTCCAGTTCGTCTGTTTTTTCTTCGTCTTATTGTCAACAGTTACTATGATATTTGTTTTCGTTCGCTTTCTTAAAGGTATCTGTGTTTCGTCTACGTCCAGCTATTGTTGTTCGTTTCGTTTTGTATATTTGTTGTTGTACTTATTTTTGTCTGTCGTTTCGTACTTACTGACGGAATTCCTTTTGTGGAATAATCTGAGTTATTTATTTAGTTTTTCCTTATTTTTTTTTTGTGCTCGGGTGCTTGTTTGTACTATTTTCTTGTTAATCACTGACGTAAGTCCTTGAGTAATTGTATATCTGTACCATTTGTTGCCTTTTGTATGTTTACTTGTCTGTTTGTTTGTGTGTATTCTCTGGTTTTCTGTGACACACCATTTGCTGCAATGACGTATGTCCTAAATATAATTTTAATTTGTAACTTGCCCACATTGCAAGAATCGTTAAAAAAAAACACCACGACCATCGCCACTGCGTGCAATCCTGCCTATTGTCCAGTTAGAAAGGGGCATTTTAAGCTAATCTGAGCCTTAGTCGTTCAGCTTGTTCCCTAGCTTGCTTCTGCATGACTGTGATCATAGCTGTCACTTGTTGCAAAATCATTTTGAGGGACATCAATATTTGAGTTGCCATACATGCTAACATACTGTAATGACATAGTCGCCTGTTTAAATTCAATTATTTTGCTAGTTGCAACTTTTTTGTCGTCTACCAGTTAAATCAGTGGTTTATTAAAAACTTTTATGATTTTACGAGCAGTACTACCAAGAAAATAAGAATTTTTCTTCTCCATTCTCATATACTAAATTATTTTTAACCTCTGTTTTGTTCGTACCCCACTTACTGCACAACTATAATAGTTCGGTCACTTTTAAATGAAAATTGTTTAATTGCATAATGTTCGTATGCTCATGTTAAGTTGTAGGTTCTGTGAAAGATATATATGCGGGCAAGGAATTTAAATCAGTCTTAATTTAATGTCGTTCGACCGATTTTATAATTAGTGTACACAAACGTTATGATGGTGACACGCTTTTGGCTTAATTGTTCCGTTCAGGCAGCTTGGAGCGCTCCAAGTTCTGACACTGTAGTGTGATTGGTTAGATACGAAAGCTGGTGCAAAATCTTGTACAGAAAATAGGATGTGTCCAATTCCTAGAGCCAAGATTTTGTCGTGGAAAGAATGTTGTACCACTTTGTTTCAATGCCTTACGTGAACATCAGCAGCTGTGCTTCATGGTTATTGGCAGCGTTTATAGATACGTCTCTCATTTGACTACACCAATCTGAGTAAGACAGTTGCGGCGTCATACGTCTGTGACTTGCCAGTAGAAATCCAAGATAAGTGAGATTTAAAACATCCGATCACTGACCATGAAGCGGAGCTGCAGATGTGCACATAAAGACACCGAAACCAATTGATGCAGAAATCTTTTCGCCATAAAATCGTGGCTCTACCAATCCTCTTATGGAAACTACCAAGCAAGGCGAAAAAAAAACTATGATGGCTGCTGCACCGGCCGGTGTAGCACCTGCTACGGCGGGACCCTTGTAGAAACTAATGCGGAATACTTTACCATGTAATATTCTTTAAGCCCTACGACGTTCTCTTAAATATAAATTTACAAATATTTCAAGGAGTCAATTGGTATTCCTAATAGCTTATTTATTAACTAAACTGCATGGAATGGGCTGATTTAATTTTCGCTCATGATTTTTTAAAAGTCAAAGAAATATTTCTTAGAGTTGGGTGGTCACATGAAACCTCTAACATTTTATGTCGTCCAAGTTAGTGTTGAGCCCAATTATCGCTCCCAATATTAGAGACTCTACAGCAGTAAGAATGCTACAGTCATAAAATTGCAATAAGCTCACTTAAAATTAACCCAAAAAATATTTAGCTACAAGGGTTACAGAATTTATCTTACGTAATTATATTTGTGTGTATCCTGAAGCCGAAAATTCTTATTATTAAATAATCTATTTTTAAACTTAAACTGAGACGTTAATTTAAGAGGAATTAGTGAAAATTATTTGGAGTAGTTTTACACAACACAAAAACCTTAAACTAATTAAACTTGTCACATTTACAAATAAATTTCAGTTTTGTGTAGACTGACTTAACGAAGATGATTCCGAGGATTTCGGATTAAAGGAGAAAATTGCAGTATATTTGCGTGACATTTTGTGTGAAACATTCCGATTTTTTAAAGCATTGTTTGGTTTGTAAACGTCACACTTCTGCTTTCAGACTGCTTGACGCGAATGGACATCCGAATTGCGTTCACACAGTTGCCGTCTAAAAATACATTCCACAAGAAAACATTTTAAATTGTTAACTTTTAGGCACACATCAATGTCAAACTCAAAATATATTTTCGGATGTTTTAGCCTTTAAAACTGCCAGAAGAATAATTAAGAACAATTTAAAAATGTATTTAATGAACCATTTCAGGAAAGTTTGGTTTTTAAAAGTTTGGCTTTTTTTTGTTTACGTGCATATTAAAATAATAAGATAAACAGTACATGTTTGCATTCCAAACATTGAAATAGGAGTTTTAAAAAGTCAATATTTATCGTTTGAAACGGTATTAGTAAGCCACTAATATGTAACAAACGGGTGAAATGCGCCTTGTAAGTATGAACTTGCAGGTAAATAAACAAAAATCACTACTGTATTGGCGAAATAGACTCTGAATTAATCTGTTATCATTAGATGGTTTCAAGAAACCAGTGCTCATACACGGTAATGGCCGGCCAGTAGCCTAAACGTTTCCATACGACAAAACCGACAAAGCAAACTTAACTAAATTGACTTATGACTAGATTCAGTTTCTTGGACGTACTCCATTGCAATATTGAACGACTGTCAAAGAAAAACTAAACAAATAAAAGAAACCGTAAAATAAGCAGAGTATGCTTAGTCAGCAAGATAAATACACAAAATGAAATTCCAAGATGGAATCGGGTCAAATAAAACAAACAGATAATAAATGAAATTAATGAAAAAATAAATAAAAACCAAATATCATGCGACACAACGATGAGACGAAACAACAAACACAGTAGATATTTGGTTTTTATTTATTTTGTCATTAATTTCATTTATTATCTGTTTGTTTTATTTGACCCGATTCCATCTTGGAATTTCATGTTGTGTATTTATCTTGCTGACTAAGCATACTCTGCTTATTTTACGGTTTCTTTTATTTGTTTAGTTTTTCTTTGACAGTCGTTCAATATTGCAATGGAGTACGTCCAAGAAACTGAATCTAGTCGTGAACTCCCATTGCACAGTTCTTTCAAAGATCATAAATTGACTTATGGTTTCACAAAATTCAAACTTTGTTGAACGAACCTATCAGGGGCATTTTTTTTGGCTAAAAATTTTAATTTGATTAGGTCATATTTTTCAAACGTACCTAATGAAGGCCACAAAGATATTATCTTCTACTCTGGTTTGCACTGAATATCTATTTAAGCAATTAACTTTAATGTTTGTATCTAAATGCGGAACCTAAAAAGGGCTGAATGCAATATTTTCCATAATACTACCGGTTGAGTGTGAAAACATTCATGCTTCCAAGACATATTCTAGTGTTGTAACTTGGCAAATTAGAATTTTCAAGACAGTTACAGTGGAGTAGCTCTTCATGGAGGAATCATTTTTATAAATGTGATTGTTTTGCGTACCCTTTCTTATTTAACTGTTAACCAACTTGTTTTGACAATTAAAGCGGATTAAATTACGTTCAAAGAGAAGAAATATTTTTTATTATTCGGCAGCACCAGATCTATT
This sequence comes from Medauroidea extradentata, assembly GCA_003012365.1. Classification (NCBI taxonomy): domain Eukaryota; kingdom Metazoa; phylum Arthropoda; class Insecta; order Phasmatodea; family Phasmatidae; genus Medauroidea; species Medauroidea extradentata. Next base: position 9,467 of record PNEQ01000355.1, read on the forward strand.
TCTTCATAACAGATAATTGTCGTGAAAAATTCAACGTACCACACTTGGTTGTTGTAAGTAAAGAAAAACGTTTACATACTGAAAAGTTTTTGATAACTGAGAACAGAGTTGTTTGCCTGATTGTCACAACCTTTGCAGACGGATGTAAGCCTATACATGCTTACAAATGTTTGGCTGAGAAACACAACCAAATAAATACGACAAAGTATCAAATATTAATAAAAAAAAGTATAATAATAGAATGCGTAATGTGTTATCATGTCTTTAATGCTCATTTGCTTACAATCATAGATGACTAAAGAAATTATTTACTACAACATTATGGCAGATAAACCTATGAAAGGTGCAATATCAGAGATGGTTCGCCTATCAAAAAATCCTGCTTTCCTCCTCTTTGATCTGGTAGGACGTCGGTACGTCATCTGCTGTCGTACAGGTTCCGTCGATGCAATAAAGCGGAGGACGACAGAGAATGCTTGGAGGGAAGCCGGGTATATTCTCGTTCAATTCACAGCGCTGGTCTTCACCTGGAAACAAACATGAAATACATGTAACACGCATATGTCTTGGTATAGACAACGAAGAGTTTTAAAGAGTATCAATTCCTGCCATATCCCAGTCATGGATTTTATACAAACGTTGCGTTAGAAATTTTGCTATTGAAATTTGAGAACTGACAAGCTGTGACGTAGCTTAAAAAATCCCACAACTATAAGCTTTTAAGAAAAGTAGTTTGCTACAGTTGAGTTTTTATTGTCTCGTGACCAGGATACTAGAACGCTAGAGTGAGTGAGTGAAAGATTTATGGTCAGCGCTTAACATCGAGGTCTTTACCGCTGGTGAGGGGTGATATGAGGTGAGTACCTGAATAAAAGGGCGGGGGAAACGGGAGATCCCTGAGAAAACCCGCCGACCAACGGCATCGTCCGGTACCATTCCCACATACGAAAATCCGGGGACCGACCCCCGCCGGGAATCGAGCCCGGATCGCCGTGATGGGAGGCGAATTGTCTGACCTTCTGCCACCGTGGCCCCTTAGAACACTAGAGGTTAGTCAAGTTGTGATCGAATGCATGCTAACAATTAGCTCCGTTAATTTTGGTAAGCAAGCACACATCACTCGGATCCCTTTTTTCACGACTCGAGTTGAAGGTTTACTCTACTGGTCCTAACCTTATGACTTTTCGTAAATGCCCGTGGTAAGTCAGTTGTGAGGTCACTGCCAACATAGACGCCTTCTTAAAAATAAGCACTTAAACACAGTATTCTGAACTGCTCTATGTCCGAAAACATGAAATATTGCATATGAACATATTTTCTATGCTTTGTCATTTAAAAAAAAAAAATTCTGACATTCACAGGTTCTAAATAGCGTAGGAGGTGACCCGAATGACATGAGATTGCGTACTAAATATTAAGGGCTATGGAAAGCTACGATGTAGAGCGAGCGGTTGGAATACTCAACCGTCTATGAAATCTGAAAGACTCATCAAAATTCGATGAGATTTGTTTTCTGAGTATATATTTTACCATCGAACGTCTATTTATGTAGCACTATGCGGTGGTATGCTTCACTTTCAAGTAAAAATTAAAAACAGTTTTTAGAAAAATAGGGGCTTGAAACAACAAAATCTACAAAAATGGATAACTGTAATTTTTATAATGTTTAATTTGATAATATCTAAGCCTTCTATAATAACTGAATGTCAAAAATACTCGCGTTTTGATTTGAAAATAATGTTACTATTTGAACATCTTTGTGCGAGAGGTTTACGGATGTTTAAACGACTTTACTTTATTAAAAATATTTTCAGCAATAATAGCTGTCCTGCCGCGGCCTTGCCCGCGTTGAATAATGTAAACACCAGTTTAGGACCATGCTTCCTTGTTACTACTATTTTAGTATCAATTATTTCTTAAGCCTAAACGAAAGCGTGACATAAAATATCGCTATGGTTTAAGGTAATTTTGTAATTAACGAAATTTTTGTTAGTTGACTTATTAGTCGAAATCATATAATTTATTGTATTGGAAATATTGACTATTACGAAGGAAAACGTTTTTAAGAAAACTGTCAAACAGATCTGTGATACCTGCTCTACTTTGAGCTTATAAAAATGACAGCAAAATCAACATAAACAGAGGAGAATGGCCTTGAAATATTCATTAATAGATATACGCTCCTTTAGGTTTCAAACAATGTTTTCTCCACCGAAATCGTCTCTTCAAATCCATGAGTGTGTAAGTGGAGCACTTCAATCCCGTGGAGGAAAAACTATGACATTATAATAAATTACTTCAAATATAAAAGTTAATAATCGGCCAACTGCGTCTAATGCACATGAATCATCATATCACTTTTCACTCCTTTTTTTTTTTTTTTTTTTTTTTTTTCATCCTTCAAGGCATCACAGTTGTACACTCCGCAAATGAAAGTGTTAGTAACACTAACATTTTAGAAAGAGGCTGGTAAAGTATTATTCAATTTGTTCCGTCAGCTCTTATGATCTGTTTCACATATTTCGTTTGGCGTTAGATAAAATGTTTGTACTTTTACAAAAATTTTGTTTTGTAACAAGTTGAATAAACTATTTCTTGCACTATTTTTATTGTTGTCTTATTTACAAGGACTTGTAAATGTATACAAATACATTACCTACTTCCAAGTAATTTCTTGTGAATTTTATAATATTTTTTGTAATGACACAAAAATGATTATATGTTTTAGCTACCTACGAAAACGCTTGTGTTCCTGGGCATATTCATGTATTTTGCATCGCAAAGGATGAATCACAATCTGAAACTGACAAATATACAAAGTAAATAAAAGCTGACACATACGTTTCAGTTTTGTAGAATAGTTAAATTGCGTCGTACTTGAGCGTTATATAAATAATGTACTTAATTTTAGTACAACAGTTCTTGTCATACGATAGAGACAAGTTTCCTGATTGGCGTGTTCATTTTTATTCTACGCTGAGATAAATTATTTTAAGTGAAAGACGTATCAGGCACGCCCTGATGAATCTCTCTTGTTGTAACTTTCTAAAACAGTTAATTTCTCTTCATAGTTAGAATAAGTATTACATGAGACAGTCTCATCATAGATTAAGAGTAAATCCGGAAACTGTCCAAGTAGAAAAAATGCATTGATGTATCAATTTAAACATATTTGGCCGCTAAAATAATGTAAAATGTAAGTTTGTTTTAAATAACAGTCACATCAGGTGTGAACTTCTGTGAAACTGTACAACACTGCTTTTATAAAAATCGTCAAGAAAGCCACCGGAAAACGCACCTAACCTTGGAAATTCCTCTTTAATGCATAACCTATATGGCATAAGTCTTTCATACATTGATATTCTCTTTAACAGCAGGATCTGAAAATGGTTTCATCTCCTTGAATGGGAGCTTTTGAAGAACTGCATAGCAAACTGGAATCTCTCTTTGCGCAAGCTGGCGTTGTTGTGCACATTCAACATAACTTCCCTAAAAGTAGCTTAATTTTAAATATATTTGAATTTCATGAAACCATAAATTCTCATTTCTCTGGACGGTGGAGCATTTCGTTGGCAATTTATTTTCTTTGCATTTAATGTCAGGAATTTTGGAAATTTTAATTTTTCTCTCACTATCTTTTCTTTTAATATTTGTCGTAAAAATATTTTTGTACGATTGTGGAGATTTTTTTAAACAAGTAGCCGAAGATATTTACATTACATTTTTAAAACTTACAAAAAACATACTTTGTGAAAATTATGTGTTGAAATGATTCTTGTAAATGTACAAAAAATTTTATTTCATAGACCGGTTTGTAATATGAGAGGTTCGTATCTTGCCTGTTACCAAGCGGATAGGGAGAAATGGAGAAATTCATAATTATTCCACCAAACAAATCTGCACAATTTTTTGTTGTATCTTTAAACGATACGTGTTTTATGCGTTATGCATATCGTCCAAATTTATGTTTATTTTGGTTTTAACATAAGAAGTGGCAACTGAAAATATTGTGTTTGCCAATTATTGTTACATATTTGCATCTCATCAACATGTTTTAACTACTTCATGTTTGCTTATATACTCTTGTGTTTTACCTCTCTGATTACAGCTTTTTGAAGTCACAGTATTATGCATTTATCAAGAGTAATTGTTATTTCTGCACACTCAGTTATGGGCGTTAAAATTATTATTTCGTAATAATTGACGTAATTTATTCCTTAGGAGGAGGTTTGTACATTCAAGTTTTCGAGTATGGTAGACTAACTGATACCCGCGAATCCGTTTGCGAGGTTTTCAATTTCGTGTGAGAATATTCTAAAACAGAAAAGTTTCGAAAATAAATAAATGTGGCAAAATTACGATAAGGGTTATTAAAACCCGTTTTTTGAAACATTTTCAGAGGGAAAATGGTTTTTCTGAATTTTTTTTGGGTATTCCGTTCGGCCGCTGTACCCCGTTTTGCTTCCAAGCTTCCCCTAAGTTTAATTTGTTTCAGTAGAAACCTTCGCGGGTGCACGCATGACTTACAATTTTTTCCCCATTTTTTTGGGACCCCATTCAGCCCCTGTGCCAATTTTGACACCCCTTCCTCCAAAAATTGTTATATCTTTCGCAGAAAACTTCGCGGACGCATACACAACAAATCAGCAAACTAGGGGGTGAGAACGAGATACATTAGGCGCAAAGGAGGGGGGGGGGAGAAAATACAGGATCTTCCTCCCCTTTATCCGCTTCCAGGCAAGTCAATGTATTATTGGCCCTCCGTGTAGAGTGCAATATTGCTGAACAGTATCGTTAGAACTTCGCTGAACTAGAGTTCAAAAATGTCAAATTAACTCGGCAGACAGAAAAACGTTAATGTTGCCGCCACAAAAAATTTAATTAATTTTAACTTAAAATAACTATTCAATCGAAAATAAGAATACGTTTTAAATAATATATCACTTCTAATTTACAGGTGGGATCTTACCAGCGTACGGGATGCAGATGTCGCAGCAGCGACAAGCATCACCCTTCTCTCGGAACTCGCCGTCGATGCAGTTCTCTTTGATAACCTTGGGGTCACAGGTGGGTGGGTCTGGACATGGCGGACACGACAGTGCGTCGCAGTGACTTGCCAGGAACATCGCCAGCACCGCCGTCAATATGAGGACTTGCATCTGGAACATGGGTCACCATTAATACCACCAAGCATAGGCAAGTCACATATCAGTCGTGTAACATGAGTCATACGTCAATACTTTGAATAGGCATGTGAGACCATGTAACACGAGACATATGTCACTAACACCTAGTATAGGCATGTCACATATCAGCCGTGTAACATGAATCATACATCAATGCTACCTAGAATAGGCATGTGACACCATGTAACACGAGTCATACGTCACTACCACCTAGTATAGGCATGTCACATATCAGCCGTGTAACATGAATCATACATCAATGCTACCTAGAATAGGCATGTGACACCATGTAACACGAGTCATA
>PNEQ01000355.1:15956-52421 GCA_003012365.1 Medauroidea extradentata
CGAGTCATACGTCACTATCGCCTAGTATAGGCATGTCACATATCAGCCGTGTAACATGAGTCATACATCAATGCTACCTAGAATAGGCGTGTGACACCATGTAACACGAGTCATACGTCACTATCGCCTAGTATAGGCATGTCACATATCAGCCGTGTAACAGGAATCATACATCAATGCTACCTAGAATAGGCATGTGACACCATGTAACACGAGTCATATGTCACTACCACCTAGTATAGGCATGTCACATATCAGGTGTGTAACATGAATCATACATCAATGCTACCTAGAATAGGCATGTGACACCATGTAACACGAGTCATATGTCACTACCACCTAGTATAGGCATGTCACATATCAGCCGTGTAACATGAATCATACATCAATGCTACCTAGAATTGGCATGTGACACCATGTAACACGAGTCATATGTCACTACCACCTAGTATAGGCATGTCACATATCAGATGTGTAACAGGAATCATACACAAATGCTACCTAGAATAGGCATGTGACACCATGTAACACGAGTCATATGTCACTACCACCTAGTATAGGCATGTCACATATCAGCCGTGTAACAGGAATCATACATCAATGCTACCTAGAATAGGCATGTGACACCATGCAACACGAGTCATATGTCATTACTGCCTAGTACAGGAATGTTACGTGTCAGCCGTGCAACATAAGTCGTACGTCAATTCTATCCAGAATAGTTATGCAATACCTTGTAACACGAGTCATCCGTTAATACTACCTTATATAGGCATGTCACATATCAGCTGTGTAACACGAGTCATCCGTCAATACCACTTAGTGTAGGCTCGGCACACTCTATATTTAATTTTTTACTGTAGACCCATAAATACACTGACTTGGGGTCGATATTCGTGGTATTCGCCAGTAGGTTCGACTCTTAGGGCCAAAACTATAAACCTCTTTCGAATGACAACCAACTGCTCACCAATGCTTTCTCTGAGGGGATAACAGTTGGTTGTCATTCGAAAGCCGTTTATAGATACGGCCTTTAGTTGTTCCACATGTAAGGTTATTCTCTATTCGCGAGAATGTCAGGGTGGCCACTCATTGCAACAAGGAAAATTCCCTGATTTTTTCCTGATTTCCCTGATAGAAATCCAAAAAATTCCCTGATTTTTGCAAGTATGAAAACAACAATTTGGCACATTATTCACCATATTTTCCAATAAATGTAAATATTTTAAGTCCTTCTTGACACTACTATCAGTGAACTTGACAAAACAATCAGCAGAAATAACTATGAACTTGACAATAGAGTATAATCATACCTACATAACGGTAATTTTTTCAATAAAAATGTTACAATGCTTTCAAAACTCCACTATATTCCTTCCTATGACTTTTGCGGAAGCTCAAAATGAACTAGACAAGAAAATTCCCAGACATTTCTCAGATGAACTAAAAATTCCCTGACATTTCCCTGATATTTCCAGGCGACCACAATTTCCCTGATAATTTCAGGTTTTCCAGGTTTTCCAGGTGGGTGGCCACCCTGAATGTTTTAACGCGCATGAACGTACTATTTCTTATGCACACAGCGACAGCTCTCCTTTTAACAACTAGCCACGTTTCTTTGTGAAAACGCTTTTCTCACTTAACTGGGTCAAAGAGAATAACTCAAAAAGTCGCTGTAGTTAAAAAGGAGCAACAACTAAGGATAGGAAAATTTCCTGAGTGCAAGTCCTAGGTATACTCAAACCCCGACAATTAATCTATTTGCTGCTACACGCTGCAACAGCAGACAATAGACAAATATACACTATTAAAAGACTTCCTAAAATGTTTAGGAAGTAATTAACCTAAAAACTGTATGGGACAGTTACCATACTTCCGCCTTGTAAATATGCAAACTTTTACATTTGTTACTATACAAGTCTGGTAACTTCAGTATACATTTGACTGTTTTACTAAAAAGTTTAGTAATCCTACCATGGATGTCTGGGAAACTATTCTACACTACCTACTTTCTTAGCGCTCCTATACGCACGTGTGGTAAATTTACAAACTATTTTTTAGAGTGTACGGGACATGAGAATACACAGGAGAGTGGGTTCTAACGTGGCCATTGAACTTACGAAATTTTCCTTTCCCTACCTATAACAGGCATTTGAGGAGCAAACATTCAAAACCAAACACGTCCAAAAATGCGCATAAGATTTAATCAACCTTTTATACATAAATTTGGCGAGTTACACACGAGTATAAACTCTGATTCATTAAATTAAAATACTGTACCATTGGATATGTCATGATTCTTCTTAGTAACTAATATAATATTACACATTTTTCAACTTCCTCAGCAACTCGGTAAGGTGGACATGTCTGATTTTGAATGTTTGCTCCTCGTTTACTATGAGACAATGTTTTCAACTACAATTTGTACCAAACACTTTCACAAAAAAATTGACATGCCTTATTTTTACCTTGCACAGAATCCCTTACAACGGAAATACTCGCTTTTACTGTTATACAGTAACCCACTGTGTACACACTGGCATGGTAGAAACCCTAGGTCAAGCGAATCAAATGGACTGTACACACAGTACCTGCACATTTTCCACCACTTTCTTTCAAAACATTAAACTTAAGTCAGGAACAAAGAATTACAGTCAGATGAACTATGTATGATACGTACATAATATTTACAGTGAATATCCACCAATGCGACGTGGTGGGTTAAAGCAAACACATTTGTACGCAGTATTGTCACGCCCAAGATTCACGTGTGCATTGTACGATAAATGATGGATCCTAGACAGTCTCTACAAGACCGTTATTATTCCGAAGGTCACGTTTCTCAATAATTCACGCTCAAATGTTAGTAGTATACTGTCAATACAAATTTAGCACGCAATTCAAGGTGCCCCGACATTTTAGTTTCATAAGGGTTAACGATATCAACCAGCATTTGCTGTTGGTTTGTCGGTCACATTAATATGAAAAATGATATTCTGAGTACTATTAGCTTACGTCGATCAGTTTCCAGTTTGAAGGGAAATGAATGTTTTCGAACTTAATTTTAAAATGCTGATTACTTCCGCAATATTACTGTTGCGTACACGTGCTGTCCTAATTTTTTGCTTTATTTTTCACAAGGAACGACCAGCCACATGGAATTTTCGTCGTTCTTTTTTTTGTAAACGTCCTGGCGCGACTAAGGCCACGGTCAGACCAAGGCCGCGGTTACACGGCGGCCTGAAGTAGATAACCAACGAGGTTAAGTCGCCCATTTTTAAACATGTTCAGTGTACAGCTGCCAAGTGAACACGTTCGCGTGGTTACACGGTACTCGGTTGTCGCAGTCAAAATCGATTGTGTTTTGTTACGGCAGTATATTGTTTTGAGGTTATGTTTGGTTTGACCGTTTAACCTATGCACAAATGCAAAAGGTAAACAGAGGAAAGTAGCTGGAAACACATCAAATTTACGTTATATTTTTTGAACTAACTTGTTTACATATTAAAAGTTGCATCGGTCGCGATAAACATAAACTTTTGAAAGCTCTACTTACCCCGTCCCAATGCTTGTAACACACTCATATGTTGGTGCAATGTGTTATGTGGTGACAAAAATTCTTCATGACACATAACATTTAAATCAATATTACACTTTATGGTACGTGACAAGGATTTTCGAAAAGTTAATTTTACCGCGCACGACCACGTACCTACTTCATGCTTACAAGAGCACTGGAAATGGTATACATTATTTTCCCATTGCAAATATATTGAAGGGCTCACATTTTAATACGACACTATTTTTACTTATACGTAGCCAACAAAACATTTTAATAAATTAATTTCCGCCGCTGCTTGTTGACGTTGAACTAGCCAACCACAGCAATGCATAGAGATTGTTGTTTAGGTGAAGAACCTTTACAACCTGTTCAGTTTGAATAGGAAGCAGCAACGATATGAACTACTTCAGACACCGTGTGATCATGCGTACGACTGAGCAAGTTTAATTAAAACTAGTTCCGAGGCCCGCGTAATCGCGGCCTAAAGGTCGTAAAACTTGTTCAGTTAAATCATTCGGCAGTCATGTTTTATCATGTTTAAAGTTAAACGTACTTGCGAGGCCACACGACTAAACAGAATAAAAATGAACTTTCTATTCTCAACAAACTGTAAACCTGAAATGTACTATATTTAATTATTATCACATCGACACTCAACATTCGTAACTTTTGAACTATCATGATGATGGCCCTGCTGGGAAGGGTGTTAAGGGGCACAGACAAGAAAATGGATACAAAACAATGGTGGGTCACAAATAAGTGGAGGAACACAGGGGGAGAGAGAGGGGAGGATTTCGGACCATCAGTAATGATGAGAGGACTGGGGTGGGGCACACTGCAGGAGAGGAGGAGAGTGGAGCGGCTGGTAAGGATGTTTAAGGTGCTGAGGGGGGTGGGTGGGTGGGTGGGCACAACTGGGTGACAAGATACAGAGAGGTATATTCAGGGGAAGGGGTGATCATGAGTGGAAGATACAGAGGGTGGGGAAGAGGGCAGAGAGAGGAATAAACACTATGGTGGTGAGAACGGCGAAGGATTGGAATGAATGGGCGAGGGATGTGGTTGTGGTGAAGGGAGCGAGGGAATTTAGGAAAAGGTTGGTGTGTGTGTGTGTATCTACACACTCGCACATTCATACATGATTACAAGATGCCTAGTGGCAAAGCATGGTCGTGTTCCAAGGTAAGCTTTGTTGTACTATGTCAACACACTTTCAAGCACATGGTCATAATGCACCGGCCGGTCTCACTCAGTGAAGGTGCTATACAGAGACCAAGGTATATTACTGCAGATTTCCTCCTCACCTCTTGAACGCTTTTGGCTCGAGACAGAACTTCCACTGACAATCTAATGGTTCAACTTACAACTCAGAGTGGCGACAGTCGGGGATATACGCAGGTATACGCAGTATACCTTTTTGTTGATTCAGCCCAGTACAGTATACCTTCTGCTTTCCTTCTACTAATTTATTCCAAGGACTGTTGGTGACCTGGCACCAGGAAATGGCCGTACATTGCTCGTGAGTATACCGTGTACCAATTTTGGCACTACAGCACTGAGTGGCGTACAATCACTGCAAGTACCGCATACCTTGGAACACTTCACGCTTCGCCATTGGATGTATCTTACCTTTCTTTCCTCTGTAGTACACAGGTAAGTGAATTGTTACCTATAGTTGAAACGAACGTATATCTATAACTATTGGACTCGGAAAGTAACTGCAGCAAAGCACATCATAGGAGCAACTAATACACTTAGCTGGTTCACTCGGCAAAAACACAACGCAGGAAACCCGAGCGGGGTTTTTATATTGCCCTGAGAGTGTAGAGTGGTGGCGGCAGGAAAAACCAGTTATTTTGTGAGTATTCATTTTTTTTTTTGTGGTAAGTATACACCTCTGCAATGAGGCTGCAGAAGCACAAAGAGGAACGCCAGAATGTACTGCTTGCCGAAGAGGTATTATTACAGAAAGACAATCTGTTGAATGAAATCCCTGCTCTTCAAGGACAACCGAGTTCTTATGATTGACGGTTAGCGATGAACGTGCGGAATTGCTTGACTCGACGCGAAGTAGTGATGCAGTGGTAGAGGAGAGTACTTGTGTTTAGCAGCTGAGACTGTGACGCACATGGAGAGTCTGTGCATGAACCAGCACTTCGCAGACGTGAGGAGTTGAGCGCCTCGTATTAACTGTCAATTGGAGGGATGGGTGAACTAAACTGCCTGAAATGCGAGGAGCTCTGACACTGTAAAATTTGGGACTTCAACACTGTTAGCGCCTGAATGAAGTATTCCTTAAGGAACACGTCGGGGTTAAAATGCATCAGGGTTTAACTGATTTTCCAGTTTTCTGGGCGGTCAGACTCTTTCGAGGATACAGTACACACAGAGTGTAGCAAAAGGAATGCTATTTTTCAAGACTGCCGAAAATATATTTTAAAAATATATTAACGTTCAGTGAATTAAAACGGATTGAGTTTTAGACATTTTTACAACCATTTCACATTAACGCATTTGAGTATGCCAGAGCTCCGTTCAAACACAAAGAATCGTTATTGTGAGTAGTTAATCAGCATTATTATTATTTTTTTTTTTTTTGCGATACAACGGGGAGGTTAGTCACTTGTGATACAGTCGATTGACCGAACAAAATGTTTGGTAGAATAATCAGGACTTTCACTTGAAGGGAGTTGACAGTAAAGAGAGAAGAGTGGAATCACCGGTATAAACATGCTTGTTGTCAGTGAGTTATGCTAGGTACAGTATTTTATTGCCTCTTGTGAAGTAGGCCTAAGGCCACCACCTCTGACAGTTACAAGACACGACATCGAGTGATTTACACGACAACACTTATTATTTACTGCACCTAGATATAGCAATATCTTTGGTTAAGTTAATACTGAAAATTATTTAAATCGCCACCCCGAAGTATACATTGCGCAGTTGGCAATGAATTTCACGAACCTGCCACCCTACCAACAACGAGGGACTACAGGTTTCGTATCACAAAGTTGCCGCCATCAACGTGGGGCATGTCTCGATGTTGTGACTCATTAAGAGCGTCATGTAATGTTTTTATATGCCAATATTATCATCAAGGTATGAATTATTTGCGAGTATTTTCTGTGTGTTTGAAGATCTCGGTAACATTGCAGTGTATAGAACAGAATAAAGGAGAGCTCTACTAGAAACTGCAACGGTAAATGACAACGCCCACCATGTTTCTCACTCATGCCGTAATAGAAGAAATGCAGCTGCACCCACTGAAATGAAACATGAACTGAATCCTGTGTAAATATAATCAGTCCTGTGTTTGACTTCACATTAGCTCCACATTGTATTTGGACCTTGTTCGACTTACCTGTCAGCTCTAATGTTGCCTTAGACTAACCAAAAATTGTAAAATATCATTTATACATGAAAACATTTTTTAATGTTACGTTTATAATAAGTTTCTCACTCACGTTGTCATTGGCACAGTGTTGCACTTTCTTGCTTATGTAGCTACTCATTGAATTCTGGTTCTCATCATCGTAATGTAAAGACGTGAATTCTAAATAATATTTTAACCAACATCATCTTACTTCCATAACCGCGTGTAACTACATATAAAGAAGCTAACCGACATACTTAATTGCAACACCTTTTCTCTAGGATCTGGTATAGTGTTTCGTATATAAAATTCATATATTTTCACAGTTATTGGTCTCAAGAAAATAAGCTTTAAAGTTTACGAAATGACATGAAAAGACTATACAAGCGTGTAACGTTCTTGGACTGCTATACTCAAGTAGACATAGTTTACGAACGTTGATCAGTTTTCGTACGAACCTCTATCGGCTGAAACTCGGTGCATCGCTTCTCGTACTGGACACGTGACCACATTAATGGAGGTTGGTGTCACTATTGAAAAGCAAGAAAACCATTATCCTCGTCTGTGTTTAGTTATTGTCTTATTGTCCGCATTTGCTTGTATTCGTTCACTTTTCTCAAGGTGTCTGTGTTTCTGCTGTGTCGTCTACAATCAGCTATTTCGTCGTTCATTTTTTTTCTGTTAGTCGTTGTAAATATTGTTTGTTGTTTCGCACTTACTGATGGAATTTCTTTTGTGGGATTATCTGAGTTATTAATTTTTCTTGGTTTGATTCTTGGTGCCTGGGTACTCGTTTGTGTTGAATTATTTTTTTGTTCGGTTTATTGTTATTCATTGACTAAATTCCTTGTGAAGTTGGCATATGTTTACGTATTGTTTGCCAGCCAAAAAGTCCTTATGGTTGTTTAATTCTCTGTTTGTCCGGTGAAATCCCTGGTTTTCTGTAACATGCCATTTGCTGCAGTGGCGTATGCCCAAGATACTTATTTGGTTAGTAACGACTGTTAAAGCTGTTCATTATTTGGGACATTAAATATGGCCGCCTGTTCAGGCAACAGTGCCGTACGCAGAGCTTCAGTACATAGAAGATTGTTTCGTTGCTGATCCTTCATGTTTGCTTATGAATAGCATGCAAGGAAATGTATGGGCTCGTATCCCCATTAATTGTATTCTTATAAACTTTTAAGGTTAGTATTTTCACTGATAAGGAAGAACATTTTTCTATTTTTTTTAGGTATGAAGATATTGGAGTAGAATAAAAAATAATATTTGAGCCCGCACAACACACAGGGTAGCCAATTATTATGCCATAAAACAATACTGTTACCACTGAACGTATCATACAAGCGAGAGCACGCCGGTTCAGTGATTAGCACATAGTCTAGGATGATATGTAGCGCGCGTGAATATGGTCTTACTCTGAGCTTTACACGCAAAATACTACCGGTCAGGTGGCCACCTTAAGGGTGTTAATGTGGCAAAAACGGATAATTTTATATATGTACGACGTAGTGTTAGGTTTACAGACGTTACTATTGTCTACTTTTTCCACTCGTGAAATTTGTTTTAGCTCTTATAGTCTTCCTTCCCATAGCGGCACGTTAAAATCAAAATTTGCAAGTTACGGAAACATGTTAATAGCAAAAACCAACTGACTTACGCGAATGAAATAATTTACACTGAAACGAGATAGTATGGGTCATCTGCTAAAAGATTTAAAATCACACAAGGCAATTATTTTGTATTTTTTAAAACAATTCGAAAAATAACAATAATTTTCTTTGTGGTCTTTTTTTTTTTTTTTAGTCCAAAAGGACTTAGTTGTGTTGTTTTGAATGTTTTAGCACATGATTCATACAATCCAATTTCAGAGTAAATTAAGTCATTCTAGTAAGTCAGTTGGTTTTTGTTTCTAGCTTGTTCCCGTAACTTGCCAATTCTGTCTTAGACATGCCGCTATGGCAAGTCTATGAGAGCTAAAAAAGTTTCAAGAGTGGAAAATGTAGTCAAAAGAAACGTCTGTAAAAGTAACACTATGTCGCATAAACATACAAGTATCCGTTTTTTACCACGTGAACGCTCTTAATATGCAGTAGCACGCGAGAGATAATGCTATCGCTTACTCTTGTCGTTTCATCGCTTCTACGTGATATGTTCTAATGTGACGTGGGGGCCGCGTTTGCTGAATGGTCACACCATTCGCCTCCCACCAAGGCGATCCGGGTTCGATTCCCGACGGGGTCAGTCCCCGGATTTTCTCATGTGGGAATCGTGCCGGACGATGCCGTTAATCGGCGGATTTTCTCGGAGATCTCCCGTTTCCCCCGCCCCCTCATTCCGACGGTCCTCCATTCTCGCATCATGTCACCCTCCAGCTGACCAAAATCCCTCACTCTAACGTGACGCACAGTATTTCCGTCTACCGCACATTCAATCTTAGTCTTTATATATACAAAAGTAAGAGCTGAATATGTGAACAAACGGCGTTGCGTGTTCACTGTTTGACATTCCACTTTTCAAATTTCTCTTTCCGATGAGGAAGTAATAAGTCAGTGTTAGATAGAATTTGACATATTTTAAACTATATCAATACAAATCTAGAATTTTTAATTATTTTGAGACGGGCATTACTTTTGCACATACCCGAGGAATACATTCCAGCATTCCTTAAGAGTAAAAAACATTTATGTTAGCTGCAACAAGAACAGTGTGGGGGGAGGGGGAGCTGAAGTCATGATTTGTGCTTCGAAGTTGAAGTCTTCCTATTGAATGCTGTTTCTAAATGTCAGTTGCCCCAACGACATATCTGGCATGTACGTGCACGTTTACAAATAAGCTGACCTTAGTGATCTCTCTCTGCCTTATGTTGGTATGACCTTCTGACGATTGAATATCTTTATTTTTCAAAGTAATCGTGTTTAAAGCACTCTGCCTGCTCAGTAGTAAAATTACCATGTCATAAAATCTGATGCTACAACATGTGTGTGTTATTTGTTGAAGGTCATGGATGTAGACAGCGCCGATCAACGTGATTGATGGTGTTTACGAGCGGGAAACTTTTGTAAACGCAACCAGGAGGGTAATTCCATTAACTGTGATATCGAGGTGGAGGTTACCAACACGATACACCCGGAGTGACGTCAACTATCTCTTTCGCAGACTATGGCAGTTGGTATCAGTCTTTGAAGGTCATTCTTACAGGACGCTAGCACAAATGTAAGTATTGTTATATTGTACGGTCAAGCTGGACGAGTTATGAATATTTTGAAGGTAATAAACTTTCTGGACATTCAATAGGCAGGTTAAAGTACCTTTAATATATCTGATCACTCAGAGAGCAGCAAAGCAGTTTAAACAGGAATCAGCGTTAATTATATATAACTTCTCAATAGATAAATAAAAAATTCTTTAGACTAAACGTATTTTAGGTGAAATGAGTTAACCAACAGTGCCACGTTCAGTAAAATTGTTAATTTTATGTTTTATACTCAACATCAATAACGTAGCCATCATAAAAAAGAAGGCAATGATTGTCTTAACTGCGTCCACGGCAAATAAAGGCAAAATAAATAAATAAATAAAACGATTGCGAAAGAATAATATTTTCTAAACATTTATTTAGCAACAATATTTCTTTAAGAAATGCTCTGTTTCAAAGTGTTTTCTTTAAGTAGTTCATTCATTGATTGGAACAAACATAACTCTAATTGTTTATTTAATCTATGTTAACATATCATCGACCGTGAGGTGAGCTCATTACACACGTAATAGGTGGCTCTGGAAGACGTCAATATGAAGGGAAGTGTTAAAGAACAGTCATAGAAGCAACGTGTGTGGATGAAGCAAAACCGTGGAAGAGAGAAATCAAGATGGTCAGGCCGGTAATCAATCCCGGGACCTCCCAAATGCAAGTCGAAAAAAATTTTACCACTGCACCAACTGGCTCAGTTGCAGAACACCCATGTTAACAACGCTAAAAGAAAATTCATTATACAACGGTAAGCACCTCAACATTAATTACTAATGAAGTTTACAGTTAACTTTTTTAACGTAGGAATGAGGAAAACTCAGCTGCGAGACGCTATTCGGATGCGAGAGAACTTTATTCTTTGGTTTGAACCTGATCACCGTTTTTTCCTTAAATTACTTCGTGATTTTTTCTTTTGGTAACGATATATTTATATGTTCAAGACTTTTTTTATTATTATTTTGTTCATCCTAGCTTATTTTATAGTGTGATATACTTATTATAACTGGTGGGTTTTGGTATCATTATTTTGAAAAGTCGTTATGTAATAACTATGGAGCGTATCATTTTTATATAATGAAAAAGTTTCCAAGTTTCAAAGCATTTTTCATACATTTGAAAGTTTTTTGTCGAAAATAACTAAGAAAAATAAGACTTGAGCTAAATTGAAACGTTGTGTGAAGATCATCTTCAGAATTGCATTTTGGATATATCTTAATTTTTGTTTCCCCGTTAAATTCTGTTTATAAAGCATAATTGAATCAGTCATTTGAGAAACAACAAAAGTCAATTTTCTATTACAATGACTGCTTAGGGACTATAATACATAGTAATTAAAGTAGCTCCAGTGATTATGGAAGAAGTGACGTTGTGAAAGTCGTCATTATAATAAACTGATAACGCCTATTGTAGTTTTGGTGATTATAGTAACTGTAGTGACTATACATTTTTTTGGAAATTTTTATTGTTTTTTTTTTCTGTTGTCTTACACTGCAAAACAGTTTTCTTTATAGTAGATTTATTTTAAGCCAGTTAATATTCCAGGTAGGAAATACTGCTCTGCAGCGAATCCTAAAAACATTTTTTATATTTAGTGTTACAATGTGACATTTTCAGCCTACTTTCCGGAGGAAAAGTAGACTTATGGGATCACTTTCCTGTCTGTGTGTCTGTGTGTTGTCTTGGTGTGTGTGTTTGTGTGTCTGTGTGTATCTGTGTGTGTGTCTATGTGTGTGTTTGTGTGTCCAAAAACTTTTGAACCAGTGGACCGAATTCCATAAAATGTTGTATACATATAGTACTTAGTAACATGACTTAACATTTCCATATTTCGTTTACGCTCTTTTCATATTTTCAAAAAAACGGTCATTTTTATATTTTTATATCAAGCTAGAAGGAACCATATTTCAGAATTTCATCAAATTTTGTACATGTTTACTAAATAAAAAGGTGACTTGGCTATTGCGTTTTTGGGTCATCCGTGGATCGTATTTGTAAAAGTGCGGTCATTTGTATAATTTTAGCATAGTATCCCATATCTTAAGAAAAGTACCTCAGAATTTCACCTAACCTCGAACACATATACTACATACAAGGTTGACTTGAATATTGTGTATTTCGTATATTCTGTGTTGATATTTTTTAGCATAGTATTACACATAATAGGTAATATTTTTCAGAATTTTACCAAATTTGGTAAACATATGTACTACACACAGAGTTGACATTACTGCTGTGTGTTCGGTTCATACTGTGTTCATATTTTCAATATGGCGGCAATTTTTATATTTTTAGCATATCATTATATTTCTGAAAGAAATAGTTTTCAGAATTTCATTAAACTTGGCATACATAAGGTACCAATGAAGCTAACTCGATTCTTGAGTATTTTGATAACCCTATGTTTATATTTTCAATATTGCGGCCATGTTTATATTTGTAGCATAGTATAACATATCTTCGTAAATATTTTTCAGAATTTCACCAAACTTAGTGTACATATACTGCACACAAAGCTGACTTGAATATTTTGTATTTCGTTCATACTGAGTTCATATTTTCAAAATGGCGTTTTTTTTATATCTTTACCATTGTGTGACTTCTATCTGACGAAATATTTTCAGAAATTTCATCTAACTTGGCACACATACTACATATAAAGTGGACTTGAATTTTGCCTGTCGTGTTCATCCTTTTGTAATATCTTGAAAACCAGGCTATTTTAATCTTTATTATAAAAAGGCGTATCAGTAAATTTTTTCCTAAACTTCATTAAACTGGATACTCGTATATTACTTTGTACGCTGATTTATATTTAGTATATTTCGTTTATCATACGTATATATCAATATTATTGTGTAATATTCCCAGATTACGTAAACTAATTTAACTTTGGTTTAATCTGCACCCTCTTTGAGGAAAGTAAGCTTTTCATTTATGCAGGCAACGTTTTGTTCTTTTCTTTGTTACACACAAAAAAAGTATTAAACATAAATCTAGCATTGAAAAAAACCCAACTTACAATAGATAAGACTAATTTACAGCTTAACTTGCTATATGACAACAGTTCTTTTGTTGAAATTACTGTACGCAGTCCAAGGATTGTAAACGATAATTTCTTTGCCTTAACAAAATTCCACTGGCAAATAAAAACATTACTCTGGCCGCTTGCGTTTATGTGACGCAACAGAGCTGTATAGGCGAAGATTAGTTATATTTCACTCATTTTAAATTAGTTACAGATTAAAATCACAATTATCTTCATTTCATAAATACTAAGTCCATAAGTGAATAAACCTGAGGATTAACTTAGATGACTTTGGTTATCGCGAAAATTGTTCCCAATTTCAATAAGAGATTTTAACGTAAGATTTCAACAGACCTTGGCGAGATTACGGACTTACGTAAAGGCGTCCTTCCTTGTTTGTCTTTATCGTTGTTAGAACATATTTGAATAAGCAAGTGACGCTACACATGCCTATAGTGATTAAGGCAAAGAATTCCGTGTTAGTTAATGCCAAATTTGCTTTGAAACAAACTTGTGTTGTATTCTTATTTTCAATCACCCATCACCGCTGAGGTGTCTTTTTAAAGTATGCATTCATTACTCGCTCTTGAAACTTATTTTCTTGCTGCACAGTTAGTTATGTTTTGGACACTTTATCAGCATTCAGTTGAAAAATGTCTATCATGCAGTGTTATCACGTCCAGTAAAGAATTTGAACGCTGATTCAGACCAGATTATTTTTTGTCTTGAATTGTCACATGTGCTGTGGCTTCAGTTTGAACTCTTCGATGTACTGTTACTTTAGTGAAGTATTTAGTTCTCAAATGGTAGCGAGTTTGTCGTTGATATGTTGCTGTGCTAATATTTGCGTTATACTGCGTTTCGATACAATGACTGCGCAATTTCGTTCCAAACTAAACATACGTATGTGTATTCATTGCCCTAAGAATGATGAAACTAATACATCCTACCAACATTGAGATAGCAACTTCCGTAATGCTGTGTCGTCTGTGCGATGTGATGTTATAATAATTGCTATCATCTGGCATGATTACCCGACAAGCAAATCGCTAATTTTTAAAACTACTTCTAAATTTCCCACTTTTTCGATCTTCATTACTAAGGAAAGGTAGTTTTATGTCACTTTACCTGCCTGCATTTCTGTGCGAGTGTAATTACTACAAATTAAAACCGTAGCACCAAACTTTTACAAACTCAATAAACATTTATTACTTTGTAATGACATGATGTTTATAGTTTTAGACCCCGTTAGATACTTCATTTTAAAATAACGGTAGTTAGAATATTTAGATATTGAACTGATTCATACAAAATTTAATATGTATGTCAACAGTTCACAGTTCAGCATATTAATCATGAGGATGAAAGTGTGTGTGTGACGTGTGTGTGTACATACATACATAGGCTACATACACACACACTCACAAATAAATAAATATATATACATATAAGGGGTCTGTCATTTAATGATATAGTAGGGCTAGTACAAAAATATTTTTATCTTTGCTTTCAGATCTCAGGAACATAAACACACAAATTTCCGTAAGATTTGGCACGTAATTACACTCTAATTGACAGTGTTAAAACATGTACTTTGAGAAGCAAAGACAGTATTATTATCATCGACCAAGCGTGGTGCAACCATCAAATTTACTGCATTTGGGTGGATTTCGGAAGGAAAGCCGTTAAATAATTATTCAAAAACTACTGCACAATTTCCTATGAATTCGGAAAATAACTGACACACTGTAAAACAAATATTAGAATTTTTTTGAAATGGCTTATAAACTTCGAATTCGTGGTCGATGTAATCGTAATAGGTAATTTTGAAATATTTACCATGCTTTTAAACGTATCCAAAACTATCTTAATATAAGAGGACTCATTTATAGCCACTTTTTCTCATCATTTTGCAAGATACCATTACATGTCTACGTCGTTAATAAACACGTTTAAGCCAATTTTTGCTGTCAACTATTACAGCAGAGAGCGATATATAAATAGAAGCTGAAACTAAGCTGCTGTCACACTATAAATATAAAACGATTTCCATTGTGTGTAATTTTTAACTGTTGACTACATAAATTACCTCCAGAAATGTTTAGTGCTTTCACCTAGGTAGTCTTCTGTGACCTAGGTCCTCTGAAAAAAAAATTATTTGAAACGATTTATTAAACAGTCAGATATGTCTGGAGATACATTACAATAAACGTAGTAACATGGTCCAATTAATATTTAAAAATAGAGATATGTTTTTTTTATCAAAACTCTTTGTTTAATAACTGTTTTACAATATTCAACAAAATTATTTTAAGTTTACAGCAGTTGTTATCAGAACTAAACATTAATATTCAGAGCTTATCTAGGTCACTACTTTGTGAAGTTGTGATATTGTAAGTCATGTTAATACACGTAATTCCAATTGTTGAGACAATTATTTTCCAAATTTGAGAGAAATATAAATATTTTATTAATTCTTCATAACGTTTGTTAACTGTAGTCTGACTTAACAGTGAGCAAGTTTGCGCACCGGCTTTCAGACTAACGATTACTGTATGTTCAAGGAAAGAATTTACGTCTTTGTGATTGTTGTTGAAATCATCTTCCGTTGTAAGTGGTCTTACTTTTAAAACATTTTTAAATTCTTCCTGCTGGATAAGCTCTTATAATAATCACAGTTGTTCTGTCCAAACGTACTGAAAACCACAAGGCTAATAATAACATAGGTAACTTTCTTGTTTTAAATGCAAGTGGATTTTTTGACGGATTTTCTGTTTTCAGGTGGAATACGCGTTGACTTTGTGAATTTCCTTTTCAGATGAACGCATTCGTGGTAGCTGTCACTTTGACCACGCTTATTGCGTGTCACCTACTGTACACCGACGCCCTTACCTGTGCTAGTTGTTCATTGGTACAGTGCGACCCTGTCACCAAAGATAACTGCGTCAACGGAGAGTTCAGGGCAAATGGTTCCACATGTGGCTGCTGCAATATCTGCATTCCTTATGTTGGTATGTAATCATAGAGACTGCAGGTTTATGTTAAGTAAATTTAAAATTTAAAACAGTTTGGTATATAACATACTCGTCAAATTTAGGTTTGTGACATTATATTTGTAATTTAAGTTTGTAAGCTCTTATCAAATGTTCATTATATATATATTTTTTAAGTATCAGACTCACATGATTTTAGTAGATTTTACAAAATATTTCAGTTTCATCATAAAAGTTTTAATAGAATTACATTGAAAATCTGATGATCTTATTCATGGTCGTTTTTGACCCGGACTAGTGCGGGATCTTCCTCGGACTATTTTTTGTCTTATTCATAGACACGCACTTACGCTAGCCCGAGGATTATCTTGTGTTAGTCCGGTCTTACTTTTAGTCCGGACCAAGGGTAGGTTTAAGGATGGGCTGTCGAAAATAAACATGGCGGACCATTAAAATATACGACGACGTCTGTGTTATATATGCTGCTTATGGAATATAATGAATATTTTAAACTAAAACTCATAAGCCTACATTGATAATTTAATTTGTCATAAGCACTAGTTACTTAATTTGAAACGGTCAAATCCAAAGTTTGTTAGCAAAAAAGTCGTATTGTGTGTTTATTGTACCGTGTACGACATTTAAATACAGCAATAATATTTTATCACGCCCAAGAATATGGGATCATTACTATAAGCAACATTATACCGTAAATATTCTATTTACGTAAAAGACATTGCAATATTGTATGTATTCGGTTTCAAACAAGAAAATATATACGTAACTACCCACTTCTTGAAGTACTTGGCTTGGTAGCTCAGTGGAGCTGACCCCCCGTGACTCAGTTTGTTGAGCGGCGGACTTTGGTGCGAGGGGTTCTGGGTTCGATTCCCAGGTCAGGCTGGGTGTTAATTTGTGTTTTTGTCCATTGGGTCTCATACCTTGTCACCATACAAATTGTCTCACGTAAATTACTGGGGTCACTCGAAATATGTCAAACCTAAAGGGGGGAATGGTTGGTGCAGTGTTGATGCGGAAGATTCCGCATCGCCACTGCACCAAACATTTTTAATTAAAGAAAAAAAAAGTTGGTTGAGCGGCCGGCTTTTGTGCGAGGGGTTTTGGGTTCGATTCCCAGGTCTGGTTGGGTGTTAATTTGTGTTTGTCCGATTGGTCTCAAAAATTGTCTCTATACAAATTGTCTCACGTAAAGTTACTGGGGTCACTCAAATTAAGTCACATTAAAGGGGGGAATGTTTGGTGCAGTGATGATGCGGAAGCTTCCGCCTCGCCACTGCACCAGACATTTTTATAAAAAAAAAGTGGTAAGGTATTGGCAAGGTAACTCGAAAGCTACGGGTGCAAATCTTGCCTAGCGCAAAAATTATCTTGTTCTTTAAATTTGCTAGTTTTTAATTGTACATAACGAAAATAATGGTGTTTTTATATTTTATAGATGCATTAATTCGGTACATTATGTAACTAAACGCAAAATACGTTCAACTTCACGACAGTAAGTCCTGTAACATTTTGTGAAAAACCACTATTTGCACAAAATATGCTTACACATATTTGCTAAGTTTTTATGCGGAATTTTGCTGTTAAATTTTCTTGTAAGTTCTTTACATAATGCCACAGTACATATCGTTCTTAATATAATTTCGACTAGTGAAATAAACATTATTATGTAATGGTAGCGTAAATTAACCAGATATATTAGCATTGAATTATGCTATGCTTGAACAATACGTGTCACGGATATTACCCCCCCCCCCCCCGTTTTTACTTGTGTTGCATCAACAGTAGTTTAAATTATTGTTTTAAAAGGCGATTTTTTTACCGCATATAAACTTATGTTTGTTATGATTTTACTGTAAGTTTGGAAGTAACAGCGAGTAAAGGAATATAATTTCGGTATCACGTGCCTATTCATTTTGTAGTTTAAGAAATTAAAAAAAAAATATGTACTTCACGAAGATTTGAACTCACGACTTTAAATTAGAAAGCAAAAACATTACCACTGCTGTGCAGAAGTCAAACTAGCTATTCTGTCTATAAAGAAAAATTTACTTAACGTTTTATTTACAGTATATCTTAATAAAGTGGCTTATTAGTACAAAATGTACTAATATCATCACAATATATTCACTATATGACATAACTGAAACAATATTTCGGGGTAAATGTCATCTAAATTCAAATTATTTTCACAAGCGCATGCTTGCACGTGTGTTAAAAAGTGACGTGCGCATGCGCGAAGTATCTGGCAACATTGTTCAAGGCTGATCCCGCGATTATATATAGTCGGCGTTTGTTGGCGTTTATGGATAAGGTAACACTTAGTCCGGACTACGTCAGGATCAACCCTGGACTAACTGGCACAAGATGGTCTCAGGATCATCTCGGAACTATCTCTCGACTATGAATAAGGCCCTGAGTTACTAACTTTCAGTCCCTTTATACTTGTCGTTATTGATATGTAGCTATATTATTATTATTTTAAATATCGAACTTAAATTAATTTTAAACCCTAGAATACAAGATCTACCGGGCTATTTCTACGTTCAAAGTAAAAAGTACGCTGTAGCAAAACTGTTAAAAACTAAGCGGTACATACTTGACTAACTAATATAATTCAGTCAAATGGTTTTTAGTTCCTCATTAAAAAACACCAATTTGAGATTCTGCCTTACGCTTAATGCACGTAAACAGTGTAGCATGACTAAGCACACACATTGTCTCTCAATAATTTCTACAATATTACGCAAGTGTACACTATAGTAAAATACAAGTTGCAGCTGAAATAAATGTAGTGTTAGTATTTACCTGGTGTACTGCTAAAGATATACTAATAACTAGAGACATGCAAAATTCGCGTTATCATTTGGTAACAGACTAAACTTCACTTTCCTATACGTAACAGAGCACAATCTGCGATTCAATTAGCCACGAACTTTTATGTGTCGTCATTCACGTGTGTTATGTCTTTACAGAGATTGATCTTTGAAAGAACTGTGCAATGGGAGTTCATGACTAGATTCAATTTCTTGGACGTACTCCATTGCAAAATTGAACGACTGTTAAAGAAAAACTAAAAAAATACCATGTAAGCATTCTCCGCGGCAAGTCACGACAATATCGGCCAGCGGGAGACGTCGAACGAGCCTAAAGTTACTTGGAGTCTAATCAGCTGTCAGAAAATAACGCGAATTTTGCATGTCTCTACTAATAACTGATCTTTAGTGCTTTACCAATGTCGTAAGAGATGAGCAAATGTTGTAGTATTTACATTGCTTGTATTGATGCTAAAACACATAATGAAAATAATGAATTTTTAATGTTGTTCGTTTACCCATGCACCTGATACAAATGTGTTGCAGACGAGAACGAAGACTGCAGAGGCCGAATATTGCCATATGGATATCCTCCTACAGTTGTGTGTAAACCTCATCTTGAGTGTGTCAACGGCTTCTGCATCAAACCAGATTCTTCCAGCTCTTAGCAAGCCTATTTTTACGTGCCCCTCTCGAGATTTTCAACTATTCCTGTATAATAATTTGAGACGAATGTTCGTGTACAACTACTTATTTTGAACTATTTCAAAAGATTTTAATGTTAATTTAGTAGTTCTATTTCAGTTTAGTTTACTCGCTGTTTTTTTCTTTGATACATAGTCTCATTGGACGGCTTTTATATAAAAGGAATCATAGGCCACATATCGTTTAAATTGAGAAAACAGCTTGCAAAATTAAGTTGATTGCGTGGTGGTTGGTTCAGTGCATTGAAGGAGCTAGCACAGGGCACATATCGCTCGGTTCTATTTATGAAAGCAAAGTTTAAAGGTTTATTATTTACTTGGTGTACATCACTCTTTCAATCCAAAAATGTAGCTTGGTTCCTTTTATATAAAAGCTTTTCAGTTGCAAGACGGGTGTTGTGAAAGTGATATCGCAGCCAAGAAAGTTTATAATTCTATCTTTCCTTTGTTATAATAAAGTCGTTACAAGACAGTTACCTTTTTGAAGTTGAATGTGTATTCAAGAGTAAACAAAATCACAAATGTTAAGAAAGTATGTTTAGAGATCATTATCAAATAACAAGTGCAACTTAAATTAAAAATTTTAAAGAAACCCCAACCGTAAATTGATGTGGAGTTGGGAATCCTGCAAATTCCAGATGGCGCTGCAGCATCAGGTCAAGGTAGCGATGTTATTGTAATATCATTGACGTCACAGTATACTACATTTCGGATCGATCAGACCAGTATATATTGCTGACATCCGTTCAACAACTAGAAAAAGGGCTGATAATCATCAAACGCCTGACCTGATATTCACAAATTATAGCTAAGTACCGTCTCGATCACGTCAGCTTTCAATTAAAAAAAAAAACGCATCAAAATCGGACCATTCATTTAGGAGCTACGATGCCAGAGACAGACACACAGATACACAGACAGACAAGTCAAACCTATAACACCCCTCTTTTTCCGTCGGGGGTTAAAAATCAAATTAATGTATTCCGTTTATTATTATTCGTGTTGTATACTCCCCGATTTTAAGCAAGTTTGATTGCTTTGAGACTGTTTGGAATGTGTGTATTTTTTATGCCGATTTATGAAAACTTTTGACAAAATACGGACGTTTAAAATTTTGTACACAAATATTCGAAATATTTTATTTATACATTTAAAAATTTCTAGTAAAAATATATAATAATCAAATCCTTAACAATACACACCTCAGTTTTTTTTTTTTTTTTTTTTTAATAATTATGTAACGGGAAAGTTGAAAAATTTTAGTGACAAAAATGAGTTTTAGTTGAAAAGAGATTAAACAGCATTGCAATAGTATGAGAACATATTTTAGGCATGGCAGTGTGTTAATTCTCAGTCAATCTGCAGTGAACTTACAAGAAACTTGAATCCTAGTGTAGTTCATAAGATCTATTAAACCGACGTATTGGGTATAGATCTCTTCTGTATACTTTTATAATTTGGTTCTCACCGAAAATAAATAAGATCAATAAAATTACTTAGAAATCTACTTTAAAAACTATTTATTTATAAATGTGCACTGATTAATGAGGCGACCATGTACCAAACCGCGAAACTCACGTGAAACATCGAGAATGTGCAACACATTGTGAAGACAAGTAAAGACGGGTCTGTTGGTAATTGTGTGAGTACGCATCGGGAATTCAGTAATCTTTCCTAACGTAATGACGGGTGCTGCTGGCTCGAATCGAGCATTCAGCCCTTAATCCTAACGAAATGATGGGTGCTGGCATGCCTCGAACCTTCGACCATCTGTCCTACTCTAATGTAATGACGGGTGCTGGCACGCCTCAAGCATTTGACCATCTATCCTAATGTAATGAATGGCGTTGGCATGCCTCGAGCCTTCGACCGTATATCCTAATGTATTGATGGATGCTGGCACGCCTCGAGCCTTCGACCATTCATCCTAATGTAATTATGGGTGATGGCACGCCTCGAGCTTTCGACCATCTATCCTAATGTAATGATGGATGAGGGCACGCTTAGAGCCTTCAACCATCTATCCTAATGTAATGATGGGTGCACGCACGCGTCGAACCTTCGATCATCTATCCCAATGTAATGATGGGTGCTGGCACGCCTCGAGTTTTCGACTGTCTATCCAAACGTAGTGATGGGTGCTGGGACTCCTCTGGACTTCGACCATCTATCTTAATATAATAATGGGTAATGGCATGCCTCGGGACTTCGACCATCTATCCTAATGTCAAAATGTGTGCTGGCACACCTCGGGCCGTCGACTATCTATACTAATGAAATTATGGGTGTTGGCACGCCTCGGGCCTTCGACTATCTATCCCAATGTAATGATGGATTGTAGAATGCCTCGGACCTTCGACCATCAATCGTAATGTAATGATGGATGATTTCACGCCTCGGGCCTTCGACCATTTATCCTAATGTAATGATGGGTGCTGGCACGCTTCGGACCTTCAACTATCTAACCTAATGTAATGACGGGTGATAACAAGCCTCGGGCCTTCGACCAACAATCCTAATGTAGTGATGGGTGATGGCACGCTTCGAATCTTCGACTATCAATCATAGTGTAATTATGGATGCTGGGAGGCTTTGGGCCTTCGACCATCTATCCTAACGTAATGATGGGTGATGGCAC
This sequence comes from Medauroidea extradentata, assembly GCA_003012365.1. Classification (NCBI taxonomy): domain Eukaryota; kingdom Metazoa; phylum Arthropoda; class Insecta; order Phasmatodea; family Phasmatidae; genus Medauroidea; species Medauroidea extradentata. The sequence continues at coordinate 38,336 of PNEQ01000355.1, forward strand.
GCCTCGGGCCTTCGACCATCTATCCTAATGTAATGGTGGGTGATGGCATGCTTCGGGCCTTCGACTATCTAACCTAATGTAATGACGGGTGATAACAAGCCTCAGGTCTTCGACAATTTATCAAAATGTAATGATGGGTGATGGCATGCTTAGGGCCTTCGACCATCTAACCTAATGTAATGATGGGTGCTGGCACGCTTCGAATCTTCGACCATCAATCCTAGTGTAATTATGGATGCTGGGAGACTTTGGGCCTTCGACCATCTATCCTAATGTAATGATGGGTGATGGCACGTTTCGGGCCTTGGACTATCAATCCTAATATAATTATGGGTATTGGCATGCCTCGGACCTTTGGCCTTTTATGTTAATGTAATGATGGGTGCTGGCACGCCTCGGGCCTTCGGCTCTCGAATGTAGTGGTGGGTGTTGGTACGCCTCGGGTCGTCGGCCGTCTATTCTAATGTAATGATGGGCGCTGGGAGACTTAGGGCCTTCGGCCGTCATGCCTAGTGGAATTATGGTTGTTGGCTCGCCTCGGGCTTTTCGGTTAAATATCCTAACGTAATGACGAATGCTGGCGCGACTTGTGCCTTCAGTCCTCGATCCTAACGTATTGATGGGTGCTGGAAGGCGTCCAGCTTTCGACCTCCATTCCTAACGCAATGATGGGTGATGGCACACTGGCAATTTTTCCACACTTAACTTTTGCCGTTCCATCTAAAAAAAAAAATTACAAAAAAGTCGAAAACCTGGGAGTACCCCAATTGAAGGGATACCCTTTAAATATAAAAAAAAAATAATGAAATTCTGAAATACCTGTTTCGGGGTGTCAATGAGAATAATGCTCGTACCATATTTCAAGTCGATATCTCAAACCATTACGATTCTACAGCCACGAACGTGCGAAAGAGTCCAAAACATACCCCTCCCGTAACCCTATCTACTGCCAGGGGATTGGTCGGCGGTACCCAATATGGTATACTTTTCAAAAGAGAAAGGATTGCTTAAGTGCAGAAAATATTTTGCAGATACACATCTTTAATGCTTCGGGTGCTGCGCGTCCGCGAATTCGGGCAATGTTTGCAAAACACTTTCGTTTCTGAAAAATTAGATGACCAGGTACTAGGCCCGTGAAACTCGCTTGAAAAACCGAGCGGGTGAACCGGTAAGTAAAGAGGCCTGTGAATAAATGTGTTAGAACGCCTCGAGCTTTCGGCCCTCGATCCTAACGTAATGACGGATGCTGGAACGCCTCGGTCCTGTGGGATGAGTAGTTAGAACATAATAGGCATTTGACATTTGACCCCCCTTACAACAATACAAAAATTATAACTTATGATGTATTTGAGATATATTTACGACATTTGGAACTCTTATGTTAAACGACACATAGAATGCGATTATACATATACATATATGTATATATATATATATATATATATATATATATATATACACATATATATATATATATAACTATGGTATCGTGAGTTAGAAACATGTAGGTAACGTTGAATGTGCACCATCAACAATTCAAGGGACACAACAAAATAAACATATGAACGCATTATTGCCTATGCTGTATGCTGTGTATCTTAGGTGCAAAACACAGGACTTAGGAGCATTCTTATATGACGATATGCAAAAAAAAAGTCGGTTTGGATGGAAACCCATCACACGAAAGGGGATAGGTAGATACCTCACTGAAACCTTTAAAACGTAAATATCCTAATGTTGTGTTTTATTCCATAAAATGAATTTTACAGTAAAAGTTTACCAGAAAGCCATCTTTTTTTTTTTTTGTACATAACACCTTATTCGAGACAGGATAGTTAATGTGTTTTTGTTCAAAAAGTTCTGATTCTGTAGATACCAACAAGTATCATTTACTGTAAAGGGAATTAATTGTAGGATTAAAATTTCAGGCATTAATTAGTGTTTGTCATGTTTGGCACAATTCCCGATCCACAAAGAAAAACCTAACAAAATTATGCACTTCTTTGTTTTCTAATGTACGAATGAGGTGTCGTAACTTTGTATAATACGTAAATTTAATATGGTTTGTGTAATTGACACAGGCGTACAGACTGTGTGATGTGAAACACTAAATAATACCTAATTTTGGAAAATTAAGCGTTGCAAAACCTATGTTGCTAAATGTACTGGTGGTCCATAAGCATTGATGTATGTGGTAATCGATAAGAAGCATATGGAAATTACCGTACAAGACTTATTTTTACTTGTCCTGCCCTCATGGGGGTAGCTCGAAAGGTTAGCACCTAATGTAAGGTATTACATCAGTAAGGTTACATGTTAATTCCTTGGCCAACGTTACACGAAATGTTCAAAATTATCACCCCGCGAATCTGCACATACACGAACACGTCTCATCATGAATCTGCGAACACGTCCAAAATGCCTGGTTGACCACGAACCGTTTCACATGCTTCAAAATTTGAAAACAAAAAAAGTGCATAACTTTGTTAGGTAATTCTTTGCGGATCGGAAACTGTGCCTCACATGGAAATAAAAAATTAATGCCTGAAGTTTTCACATTACAATTAATACTCTTTACTAGTAAATTATGCTTGTTGGTGTCTACAGAATCAGAACATTTTTAAACAAAAAAAAAACACATTAATTTTTCTTTCTCGAATAAAGTGTAATGTACAAAAAAAAGATGGCTTTCTGGTAAACTTGTACTGTAAAATTCATTTTGTGGAATAAAACACAACATTTGGATATTTGTGTTTTAAAGGTTTTCAGTGAAGTTTCTACCTATCCCTTTTCGTGTGATGGATTTCCATCCAAACCCACCTTTTATTTTTTTTTGCATATCGTCATTTAAGAATGCTCCTAAGTCCTGTGTTTTGCACCTAAGATACACAGCATACAGCATAGGCAATAGTGCGTTCATGTGCTTATTTTGTTGTGTGCCTTGAATTGTTGATGGTGCACATTCAACGTTACCTACATGTTTCTAACTCACGATACCATTGTTTCGGGAACTCTATCGCTGTAGCTTCATTTGTGATTTGAAAGAAAACTATGAGTCCTAGACTACTGCAACAAGAGGACCTTTTTCGTTAGACAGGTAACATTACTCAATAAACCATCTTCAGATGTTCGAAAATCCGGACGGTAAAAATGTTATAAGCAATTAGAGGGTAGCCACTCCTGCTATTTTCATAAGGGCGGAAGGTTTCAACCAGCATTTTCTGTTGGTTTGCAGATCACGATAGCATTAAGCAATGCTGAAAATATTGCATTTTTATGGCATTTAGTTTCCGATATTTTGGGAAAATACTGTTTTAAAATTCGATGTTCAGAGGCCCATTACTCCCTTAACACTACGTTTAGGTGAAAAGTGCAAAATATATTTTCGTCATAGTTTTTCGTGAGGAACACATATGTGGAGTTTGTCTACCTATTTAAGAAACATCCTGTATATAAAATATATATATTTATATTTATTTATATATACTTATACATGTATATATATATGTATATATATGTATATATATATATATGAATACAATATACATATTGATATTTATTTATATAAAATATATGTGTATATACGCATAGTTAATATATATATATATATATATATATATATATATATATATATATATATATATATATATATATATATATATATATTAATACACCGCCTGCTGTTCCAGCCTCCAATCTCCACACTTCATCATTAATATGTCTGGAGTCTAGCTACAATTATACGATATGCCTGCCCTCATTACAGATCCGGAACTTCTCTCGCTCAACAAAGTGTCTTCATTTGTCCACACATTATACATTCTTCTCAAGTGTTGTGCAATAACCAACAGCTGAGAAGTTGCAAAATATAAATAAAAATACACTCACACACAAAAACGACTACGCAAATAATATATCTTACTTTCAGTACCAGATGATATTCCTTATATGTTATCTAATAGCCGTTTTAGAAATTTTTTTCAAATTTATAGTAGTGCGATAGTGGCGTCACCTATAGTAAATTTATCCCTAGTAAAATTTGGGAAAAATTCCGTTTTTAGCGTGTAATTCCAAAATAGCAAACATTTTCAATAATGGGAAAACCAAACTATATGGTTTAAAATAAATAGGAAATTTGCTTTAGGCTTCAAATGTATTTATTTTTTTGAGCAAAATGAAAATGTAGCTTATAGTCTAACAGGCAAAAACAACGTTTTTAACTATCTAAGTAACACCAGGTATATAACTTGAATATTCTGAAATGTGTTTATGGTATTCTTAACTAACAAAATGGCGGCTTTAAGGTTTTGCCTATGTGCTGTCAGACTGTCAACCTCATGAAAACTAAATAACGACAATACTGGATCATTTTCCGTGTGATTTGTTTTCTTAACCAAACATATACACGGAAGCCCCTTCAACAGTTGAACTAAGAATGCAAATCACATAAAAAGAAAATAAATTAATTTAACAATGTCATTAAGGGAAGCAGAGAATATAAATAAATCATGTACGAATGAAACATTTATGAAACTGTTTATCTCATAGCGAACGGATTTTATTATTTTCCAGAATAAAGAGAAAACTACAAAATTGTAAATTTCTAGAACAGAAGTTTGTATTAAAAACTTCATAAACAAGTTACCATTTCACAGTCATAAAAATTTTTGTATTCGTACGAAAGATAGTATTGTAGTGTGACCCATACTTATTATATAGTGGTCCGATCCCTACTGCCTTGGGTTTATCAGTTTTCTCCGATAACTTATGTCTCATTGCGTGTAGCAACACTTTTGGCACGATATGCAGAGATAAAAAACATAATTCAGTTATCTGAATGTGTTTTGACTTCAATATCGTTATTATTTTGTAACGGTAATTAGCTATTAAGAAAAAATGATTTACTTATTTAAGTGACTACAATGGCCTCAAAGTAACAGAAAAAACGTCTTATGGAATGTTAAAGTGAATTAAACGATATACTATGCCTTGTTAACACGATAAACGTAAAACGATTTCTTTCTTCCTCGACTGATAAGAAAAACAATACATCTGAGCAGAGAAAGATCAGTCTTCCTTAACAAAGTAAAATCAGCCAAAGTTAGTTACCGATTCCATCTACCAGATTGTTAAATCTTACAACAGGCCAGTTTGTATTTTTTACATAACTGTTTGTTCCTTCAGCATAAAAGCTCCAACAAAATGTTGTTGTTGTTGCATTAACTATTAGATTCGTACAACAAAGTAGAATAACATCGGTTTTTCAGTTTGTTTAATTTTGTATGTAATTTTAACACGACGTATGGTACAATTAGGGATAAACAAATATGCGAATGAATAATTTTAGGACAAGCTGAAACTATAATGTTAGTTCTGTACAGTCTTGCTACATTTTTTTTTGTGAGAAGACTTCGAATATGTAAAGCCAGTAACTTTTAACAAGGAAACAGGGAATGAAACATGTATTGAAATGTCTGGCTTAAAACAAGCTGATCATTGTGGGAGTAGTAAACAAACTAACCACCAAAGCACAAGGAAACCTGGAAAAGTATAATATATCTTGAATGTCGTTGAACTCAGGTATTTTGCAACCGACTCTTATTGTTGTCAATACTTCAGCAATAATGTAGGCCAACACATGTTTATTGACTACTTTCCCCTTGCTGGAATTCTTCCAACCCTGAGTAATATTTGTTCAAAATCTGTTTATGTTCATATTGTCTTAATTACCAAAACTGGTAAACTGCATTCTTAATGGTTGATGACACAACTTTGAAAAAAAAAAATTATAAATGAGAGCTGTATATGATCACCATGTTAGAATTCAGAGGCGGCTTCCAGTGTATAGTTCCAAAAGTACGTGACCTTCTGCGACATGTACATAATAGAGTTAACATGGTCTATAAAGTACGAGGTGAGTAGAAAGAAGAAATGAGTAGTCCAGTTCCAAAACCCTCCTTGTCCATCACGAAGGAAAAAGGAGTTCTGAACAGTATTATGTAACTTTTAAATGTGCGCTAAAGTTGACTTGATTGTAGGTAGTTTCCAAAACTCGCCTTATTCAGTAACATACACACTTTGAAAAACTGCTTTGGCAATGTCACAATTGGGCTTGCAAGTCAGTTTTTCGCGATTTGCTCAGTTTTAGTGAAAGAAGACAAGGGGAGTTTTGGAACTGGACTACTCAAGTATAAATCATAAGATTCAGGTTAGTAAATAGTAAAAAGTGCTCACAACAATCTTAAGCGAGATGTGAAATGTTTACCTTCATGTTTAGGCAGGTCCAATTTATAAGTCGTAAAGACATGACCGCCTGTTAGTGGCGAGTGATAAGAGTAGTAACAACGATTAAAAATAATCTGAGGTCGTCACGCCAGACTGGTAGAATCTTGTGATGACTTCTTGCCAGTTTTACAAAGAAGCATTACATTGTAACTACGGTAAAGAAAGATACCTGTGGAACGGTGTATTTAGTGGAAGAGTCACACATCCTCCCGTAGGGAATGAGTAAATTACTGTCTTCTGGTGAACACAAGTTTTCAAAGATAAAGAGGGTAAAGCCTGAAAGAAAACATGGTTGGATAAAAAGTCATAAGATGACAACACTATAATTCATCTTACCATGGAATACAGGACGGTAACCTGTTCGAGGGACATTTAATTATATTTAAGCTTCACGAAAATCCGGATGGAGTCCAAAGATATCGACAAAGACAAATCAAGTTCATCCATGTAAAATATGGACTGTTGTGTTGAGCTGCACCAGACAGCCACTAATTAGTGAAGTGAAGACGTTGATGCAGATTGCTGAGACACATACACATATGTCTCAGAAATTTGGTTTTTAAAAACCATGTCAATAAAACAGGAACGATTGAAGCTTAAGTAGATATCGTGCAACAACCCATCATATTATTTCTTTGATATGGCCTAAAGCAATAACACTTAAGACTACAGACGTCGGTCAAATGTCAATTCATCACTTTGTAATTGTGCATAAGAGTCGTCTTATTATTGAGGATGCAATCGTAGTACATTATATAAAATAAAACTTCTATTAATGTGCTTTTCAATGTTATTTAACTAGACATTTGTCCTTTTTCGTGAGGATAAAACTGAACAAATTACAGGTTGAGTGAAAAAGAATACTCCAACTTGAAAAATGTCTGTATAAAAACAACCAAACAACTTACTATGTTATGTGACCACCCAAAAGAACCGTGGAACAATGGAGTTGGGTGACGCGCGGTCGTGTTCGGTGGTTTCACGTGGATTCTCCTGGCCCCATATTATCACCTTATGCCAGTTAGCCTTACCCTTGACGTGGAACGTCTCTTCACCACTAAACACCAGCTTTGAGATGAAGGTATCGTCAACCTCATCCCGGACAAGAATGTCCGCGCAGAAATCACGTCTCAATTCTTTGTCCCGTTCAGTAAGAGCCTGCAAAAGCTGTAACCTGTATAGTTATTTAAGCAATTGCTTCCGCAACACTCTCCACACAGTCGATTGAGGGAGTCTCATTCCCCGCTAGCTCGTCGAGTCGATTTTCGTGGAATGCGCGCGAATGCTTGCCGAATCCGTTGCACGTTGTCGTCTGACACACGTGGCCGCCCGGAACTTTTGCCTTTGCACAGACTATCTTTATTACAAAACTGACGAAACCACTGTAGGATACTCCACCTATCAGGTGGACGATGTCCGTATTTGCGGCGGAATTTCGCGTTGAACAGTCGTCACCGATTCACATTTGGCAAAGCGAACGACACAGGACACCTGCTGTTCCGTCACAATTGTGTTGCGGACTGACACTCCACACACGCTCGTAGTGCCACGAAGGTAGCTCGTAGTGCCACGACGGTAGCTAGTAGTGCCACGAAGGTAGCTCTCAGTGCCCTCTAGTGGTGCACAAATGAAACCTTAGGCCGTACCATCCCCGGTCATCTCCACCATGGGTGTTGTGAGAGATTTTGGCCTTTAGCGCTGGTGAGGGTGATATGAGGTGAGTATGGAGCAGTACCGGAATGAAAGGGCGGGGGAAATGGGTGATCCTCGAGAAAACCCGCCGACCAGCGGCATCGTCCGGCACGATTCCCACATACGATAATCTGGGGACCGACCCCGCCGGGAATCGAACCCGGATCGCCTTGGTGAGAGGCGAATGGTCTGACCAATCTGCCACCGCGGACCCCCTCCATGGGTGTTAGACGTACCAGGATCCTGGTACACGTTCCAGTTTTCAGGGTGCTGTACCATGTACCAGGATACTTTCTTCCTGGTGGTACCAGGATATTTTCTTTCTGATACACGAAAGTACCAGGATTTCTTAGTTTTGCATTCAATTGTATTAAATTGCATAATTAAACAGTATTTTCAACAGAACCTTTTCACACAAAAATATTTTTTTGCACGACACAACTCCTCTTGAATTCTGAGCACGAATCTGCCCATATAGTTATTGCAGGTTATTGAATCATCCAAAGATTGACACGGGTGCGAACTGTTGCCTGTTGAGCGTTGGCAACACTTACCCGCGTTCACTTTAGATAACACCTGTGGTAGACGTCATCCTCTGATTTTATGTTAACTAAGAATAGGTTGAACTTTGTCAATATATTTTTTCTCTTAAAATACTTACGGCATGTTTTAGTACTTCTTATTTTTTCATGCCTGTAAACATTTGCGAATTTTTTTTACCATGTACCAGGTTTTCGTTTAAAGTACCAGATTTTTTGTGGTGTCACTACCAGGATTTTGAAGTTACCACCTAACACCCCTGCGCAACTTACACCAAGGCTTCTGGACGACATCCACACCATTACACCGGACATGCTGGCACGAGTGTGGTGCTAGTTAGAGTATCGCGTTGATGTGTCGATGTGGGTCATGCTGCTCGTGGTGGTCAATTTGAACATTTATAAAGGTATGGTACATGAAATTCATTGTTCCACGATTCTTTTGAGTGGTCGCACAACACTGCAAGTTGTTTGGGTGTGATTATACAAACCTTCAAATATGGGGTATTCTTTTTTACTCAACCTGTTTTTGTCGTATTGAAAATTAACAAATATAATTAAAAAGTAATACCATGCTAAAATTATGGATGGATAATCTGATCTGCTTAGGGTTCAAGTTTCAATAAGTTCGTTAGAAGATTACATAAGCATCAACACATCGCCATTTCCAAAATATAGTTTAATCCTTTTGCAGCAATACCAAGGGCCGGTTTCACAATGTCTGTTTAAAGAGGTGGTTATCTGACCGTATGATAAATATAAACGAAACTTTTAACTACTGGTTAAAACAATAGCGTTTCAGAAACCACTTCTCCCGTTTAATAATGTTATGATTAGCTAAGTGCTGGTTAACTTAAATTTGGCAACCATAGCGTGACTTTTCACGTTATGATTGGACGTTGAATATTTTCTTTTTTAAGTCGCGGTTAACATTAGCTTGTAAACAATGAACGAATGAGGTAAAAAGTGCACGTCCCGGTTGTTTTATTACATCTGAAAACTAGCTTCTAATTACCCTAGTTGAAAAATGTTCTTGTATTGTGAAATATACAAAACAGACGCAGTGACGCGGAAACAGGAAGAGCAATATTGGAAGGCAGTTGCAGCAGAGTTCAAAAATATTTCGGGCGCGTGTCCGCATACCGACAACATTTTGAAAGCGAACTACGAAAACGTGTAAAGATCGACACGAAATAATAATAGCGAATAACATATGCAAGTCCTAATAGCATGATATGGAATGGCACAGAAATTCACTTCAGCAGATTTGTACGAGAAAGTCAATATTCGTACTAAACATGGACGAAAGTAAGCAGGCTAACAGTGAAACTTCTATTTTGTTTCGCAGTTAACGGTTTTGCTTTGCAATTTCCGATTGTATTTGTGTAAAATTACTGCAAGGGTTTTCTCTATATTCGTGTTACTTATATTCTGCCAGCATAACCTCTCATTAATGAAGCCAAATATTAATTGAATATTTCTTTTCAGCCATAACAATCTTTGTTTAAAATTTTGAGGCATTGAAAATTACTGCTTTTCTTATGTGTTTAGATGTAAGTTGCACTGTGGTTATTTTTCTTTCTGGTCTAGCAAAAAAATATACGCATTTTTCAAGTCTATTTAAAAATTATAAGTGGACCTTCTGTGTAACCTAACCAAAACTAACTTCTTCCTCTCGACACTTAAAACAAAAACAGAAAAGAACAGCAATATACATTTTATAAGCAAAATAATTGTCAATGTAAAAACACGAAACACGTTTCTTGCAACAGTACGTAAATGAATATTTTTGTGTAGATAAAATATCTTCAAAAAATTTTCATTTATCGGTTAGAAATTTTTTGGTCTCGGAATACCAATATTGAGGTTTGTTCGCAACCATCATCTTTAAAAAATCTGGTCTTCCATAACCTTAGTCGTGAAACAACTTCTGTATTGGCAGTCATGCATTCGAAATGAATGTAGCTATTAATCAATAAAAATGAAAGAAATGAATACTTCCGTAGTATAACTTCACATTCAATTACTTTTTCTGATTTGGGACACAATCATGTTTTCATCAGAAGGGTTATGTTTTATTGCTTACAAACACAATTTGCCATGTTTGTTAAAGGTACTGATTAACTCTGTGACCGGAACTTCTTCTTGTATTTAACTTAACCATTTGTAACCACTAGTTAAATAGCAGTTTCAATTTTATTATAGCTAGAGAAACATAAAACACTGCTAATCATAAATTAAAATGTAATCAGATGATAATTGGAACAAAACCCGACAATGTAAAACCAGCCCATCTCTTTGATCTGATCTTAAACCTATTGTCGACACTTTCGCCAATCAGTTTTAAATTCAGTTCAATCCAACTCAATTCGCGATCAGGCTCAAGAGGAACGTGTGCTCTCACAATTAAAGATTTCCATCTGCTTCTGTCTTCTGCTGTCTCCAATTCTCCATGACGACCAGCTTAACAGATCTTGTTTTAAGCCGTGTCCAAATTTAAAGAGTACTCTCTAGAGAGAGTACTCTTTCGCATTACCACGAGAGTGAGCTCTCTGACACCCTCGTTCTCTCCAATCGGGACGATGCACTCTCGAGTTTGTAAACAAACGATGCAAAGGTAACAAGTGCGTACTTTTTATTAATTCAAGTTATAAACACATTAAATATATTTTAGGACATTTAAATGATAATTTTTAACCTACCAGCGTTGTATTTCAAGCAGCAAATAACTGTTTTTCAGCGATGCCATAATTTTGCGTTTTGTGTATTTAATCCTAGATTACCCAGGTGCGAGCCAAGCTGTTTGATCACTCTGACACCATGGCCTCCAAACTATGATAAGTGTATAGCTCAGAAGCTAGTTTCTACTTCATGGGTATTGTGGGGGGGGGGACACCTGAGGCGTGACTAAGCAAATTATTAGAACTCGCTTGGTGTGAGCGACCCACACGTATTGTCGTTAAGGCCATGCTCTTTAGTTACAACTGTTTAGGCAATAATTAATTTTTTTAAACTAAGCAAATAATGACGTTGTGTGGTTCACCATTGTCTTCTGCAGGACTAGGGTGAAGGGACGAAACAACACCCAGTCCTGAACTCGGAGAGGTAATTTAACAATTTAACTTTCTCCCCAGGTGGGAATCAAACCAGGGAAATTTGGCTCACCAGTCAGGAACACTATCCACTGAGTTAAGCGGTCGGACCAAGCTACAGTGATTTACAGTATTAACTGGAACCCCTTAACACCCATCCTTTGTATTCTCGATGTGTGATAAGGTACTGGATTTAGTAGACTGATTCACAACTACACTTAACGTAGGCCTATGTAGGCAAGTATGTATGTATGAATATGTTTTTAATAGGTTTAACGACATAATTTAAACGTGCAGAAGTTGTGTTGTAACATGTTATAAAACTGAACATTTTCGGCTAAAACTAATTTTAAAAATTATGAAAAATGAACGACGGATTAAAAAACTAGTTGAATCGAGTTCTACGTTCATATTGCTAAATAAAGACGTGTCCGGATCTGCATGAACAGTGGACGTATTGATCAGGATTTACACTTTGTATGGTAGAGGGTAAGATGTATCAGGCATGCACTAGGAGGCACAAGAGGTTGCAGATGCTACATATAATATGAAAAAGTGCTCTCCAGGATTACTTTACGTCGCACACTGCTTGTCTTGCAGGACGAATAATGCATTCGAAATAGATAAATCCATACATGAATCAGCTTAGTGGGACAAGTGTGTCTTGGATTTGTTCTGCACAGCGACTCCCTTTTATTTCCTCATGAGTGAAGGAATTCTTACAGTGCCTTTCAAAATTAGGGTGCAACCTCTTTAAAAGGTCATCTTTAACTCTGCACATGCTAATGAGTGATTATTGTGAATCAAGCATTCCACTAGTCTTACTGCTCGATATGATAAGGAGGACAAGTTAAATATATATTTAATTAGACATGCGCTGGGCCCATTTGTGAACACTAATTGATGCTAATAAATAAGCATTATATCTTAATTATACATTTAATCAAAATGTATAATTCAGATCACAATCCAAAGCTTGTGAACATATATTAGATATTCTTATCTAGTAGTGGAATCGGCGTCAGTCTCGACAGCATTTTTCAGTGATATGATTTAGATGCAGTGTAGCAAATTCTGTATGACCTCCCGCAGTAACCGCTCGTCTTTCCATGACAACTTCAACTCCTGTAGCGACGTCTAAAAATATCTTAATCAATTAGGGTGTCGCCATAACCTGTGGCGACATTTTAGTGACGGTATAAAACGTCACAAAAACGGACGTCAGAATGTTCCTGTGACTTCGCACACATCGATTATCTAGACTTTTGATGTGGTCCTACGTCACAGAAAGTGGGCATCTTGATATTGTTTAAGACGTCGATGCGATCTCCCGCAGCGTTTTCCTACCTTCCGAAACGACTTCCCATCGACCTTCCGAGGCAACTTCCTGTCGACCTGCGACGACGATGTAGCAACGTTGTCCTGTGGCGTCGCAAATAGCGGACACCTGGATAACTTTAAACGTTGATAGAACATCCATGATACGTACTCGGGACATGTGGGACGTCTATATCGTCACAATGTGCTGTTGAGTGACGTCGCAGTGACGTTTTTTGGATGCCACTATGATGTATGGGCTATTGAATGTGTACCACTGTTACTGCTGTAAGAACTCACTCAGTGATACTGGTAACTTATTGAATCACACAGACCTATGTTGTTCTTTCAAATTAGGGAAGTGAATTATTATTTTATACACGTCCATATATTGTTTTGCAAGAATTCTTATGAAATGATTGGTGAAAGTCATATGTACGAAATATGTAAATGTGTTATTGTACAATTTATATTTGTATTTAGGATTTGAAGGATCATGCGAAGCTGTGTGATTCAATTTGTAAGTTTCCATGCAGCTACAATTTTTCCTATACATATATATATATATATATATATATATATATATATAAACTTGCTAGTAATATTTTAAATATTTTAGTTAGTAATTTTAATGCAATAATATAAACAACTACTCTTGAATTTCGCGCCACCGTAATTAGTTCGAGGCCCTTCCGCAATTCCGCAAGAGGTCACAGCATGCGAAGTTTGGTTTTGTTTCAAAGGTTACTATGGAACATACATAGCCTTCTATACTACCCTCCTTAATCTGTGTTTGCAGCCGTCATATTTAAAAATTTTGGTCTTCCATAGCCTTAGTTGTGTGGAGTCACTAGAGTACTATAAATGAACACATCATATTATTATAGTTATCCATGGAGGATTTGTTTAATTTGCAAGAGACAGAAGAATTATTTTTATGTTTGGTCAATCTAATGTAAACCTGAATATAATTTGCAAATATATTTAATACTCGAATAACGTACATTTTATTTGTGTAAACCACAAATTGGTGACCCCGACGTGATTCTAGTACACAGTACAAAACTTGAAGAAATATTCACATTGAAAACTGTAAGTAACAACATTTATATTTTGTGAATAAGTTAAATATTTGAAATGTCTAACACCGACGAAGCAACG
>PNEQ01000356.1:3791-32049 GCA_003012365.1 Medauroidea extradentata
CCTTAATAAATACGTTGTTACTGAATTAAATGTTCAAAATAGCTTGGCCCAACCTCGGACATTTCCGGGCGGCGGTTTGAATGTTCGTTGTGACCAATTGGATACGTAAAACACATAAATAATGACCCTGTGGAGGAAAACATACATGCATACAAAACACTAAATGACAAACCACTAAATCATAAATATGGTCATAGTCGTGAATTTAGGCGACGTTATTGTCTAACGACCCTTGCTGGCCCTAGGCCGGCGTCACAACATAATCAGAATGAATCACTGAAATTTACAGTAAGCAACAATTCTGACATAGTAAATCACCAACTACAGTACTACAATTTGATACCTAAAATTATGGCATACACAAAAATGGATTAAGTGTATTTAATTAACATGACTGGATGTGTGAACATTACACAATTTTCTTACATTTATGACTAATTTTATACAAAAAAACTATGTCTCAATATACTTGCTTTTTCCAAAACTTCTTTAATTTTAGTGTTTTCAACTTCTTTTTGTTTTTCAGATTTTTTTTTCTTTTCTTTCACATCTTTAGTTGCTATTTCCTTCTTGATAATAGAAGCAGAACTATCAGCAGCATATTTACTCCATGCTTTCGTTTTGTTAGGATCACCTAAAACAAAAAATTGCTTCATGTTCATTGAGGTAATATATAGTAGAGGGAACATGACGTCACAAATGTGTGTTCAACACGGTCTCAAGAGTTTGGTGTCGTTTATTTATGTTTTCTCGGCGTAAAGATGCAGTCGTGTTGTTTGTAACTCATGGTGTACCTTCCAGAATATATATTTAGTCATGTGGTGTCACCAAGAACTCGGATCAAAACCTTATAGTAAGTATGTAGCTAATCTTTATATTTTACTAAAAACAGCTGTGTTAAGGAAAACAGTAACGTGGCAAACATTGTTTACATTTGTCGTTCTAAAATTTCTACGCAATTATACTATGTAATAATATGGTAGTATGCTCTCCTTAGTTCATAAATTCATAAGGTACTTACTAAGCAATATTATCTTGGCTCTCAATGTTACTTCAAATTTCCCGCATATTTCACTAAAGTCACGTGACACATGTTGAACACACAATTTTGTACGCATCTGTATAGAGGATACTTACTCCCTCTACCCTATATTTACTTTAAGTTCATGCTTTCATACTTAATTTAACAAAAATTACACCTAGATGTCAATCAGCATTGAAAAAGTTTGGACTTGTAGTTCCACTGGTAAGTTTACATTATGTTCCAGAGAACAGTAAACTAATAATATGTTGGTCTACGAAACAGTAACTGAGGCAAGGGTGTAGACATGCTATAGAGATGAAGAAAAACTGTAGAGGTTACCAACTGATGGTCTATGAAACAGTAACTGAGGCAAGGGTGTAGACATGCTATAGCGATGAAAAAAAAACTGTAGGGGTTACCAACTGAACAAGGTGGCAACAACAATAATATATTTAAATTAAGTTTGAGACGACCTGAGTCAAAATCCCAGCTTCAGCTGTCCTAATTTCCGTTTTCCATTGTGTTGTGTGAGAAATTGATGAGAAATTATAGGCATCCGCCTTAAACACACATAAGCCGAGCTGGAGACTATCTGGTCCATAAACAAAATTCTTTGTGAAGGACCATATGTGGGCAAGAATATAAAAGCTCGAAAAACTTACATTGAGACAGAATACTTTAAGCAGATGTAAACAAAATATAATTTTCTGCATGCAAACATATTATCCTTCCTTCAATGTTGTTTTTACAGGACTACCTTCATGGCAGGTGTGTTCAGAAACTGTCTCCCATTCACACCATGCCAACTACCATTAGCAGAGTGATTTTAAGACACTTTTAAACAATTTTTATTATCCATGTGTGTCAACTGTCATAAAATATATATGTATTCATTAAATTTCACGAATGCATTTATTATTTGGAATTATTATTTACTCTGGACAGCCACCACACCTGCAAAAAAAGTATTTTTTTCAAATGTCCCTAAGTCACCCAACATGTCCAAAGTCACCTCCGCTCACAGTATGAACAAATGTGTATTTCATAGATCTCTTGATACTCTTATTAAGTAGGCCTATAACATTCTTGAAACTAGACAATTGACTCTTTGCCTTGCATTAATTTAAATCTCTTGTAGTTAGGATAGACAAAAGGATAATTGTAACGAAAGGTATGTATGTCATGCATATTAAGACTTTACCGGTATAGTAACTCTGTACATCACGAACATGCTTACATAAGTGTGCAAGTTGAAGAAAACAACCACGGCCAATGAAACCTCAGAATAACCTAGTACATGTATGAGTACAGTTATTTTGATTCCTAGTTTCATTTTAAAGTAGAAAAGGACATACTACTTTACAGCCTCAGCGTCGGGCAGGCCAAGGTAAGTTACCAGTTACAGTAAGAATGAAATAAATAAACATGTCATTTTATTCATGCTTGTATGGCCATGTAAATCAAATTAACATATGTCTCATGATCTCCTGCCCTGAAGTGGTTACGGTGAGCAGTGCATGAGTAACGACTATGTAATGACATAGCCTACTGTGCCTCTCAGAACGGGTTTCTTCCTACCCGTAGCATAATAAAATTCAAGCTACATAACAGTATTAGCACTTTAACTATCACAAAGTGAGGGACTGTAATAGCTGGGAAAAAGTACAAATTGTAACCAGTAATACAGTTGTATCCCAAGGACATGATTTATAGCACGAAATAAGCTCACCCAGTCAACCTCAACTGGGTTTCTCAGCAACTGAAGGGAGGGAATCACAAGACAACAGATATCAATGTTCATAGTGCAACCAATCTTTAGTACCCTTCATGTATAAAGAAGATAATACAAATCAAAATATGCATGTTAAGAGTGTTCCAGAAGGGAAAAATTATAATTTTATATTTGTATGAAATAGTGTTAGTTTTGTAGACATTACTTGTGAGTAAATTTTCCACTTACAAAAAAATTAACTCAGCCAGTTTTCCCATAATGGAATTTCAAAGTCAAAGTTTACATGTTTTTACTTCATACGCACCGCGAAAATCAACAAACATAATGAATCAAAATAATTTACAGTGCAATTACCTGACATGGGCTAGAGCTTGTAGGATATTAAAACACATTCAAAAAATGTTTTGTATTTTTAAAAAAATTTTGAAATTTAAATTTTTTGTTAATTTTATAAATATTTTTATATGCAAAAAAGTTTTGTATTGGGTTTTTGTATACTTAAATCTCCAGACAGTGACATGTACTTTCACTGAGAATTATTTAGTTTCATTATTTTTATTGGTTTGGGGGGGAGGGGGTTATATGAATTAAAACTATGCAAATTGTGACATTGAAATGTCATTATGCAAAAACTGGCTGAGCAAATTTTTTTTTGTAAGAGGAAAATGTACTTACAAGCAACATCTACAAAACTAACCAAATTTTATACAAACATAAAATTATGATTTCACCCACCATGAACACCCTTTAAGCTTAAGTAAATGACATTATGTTCACATGACATCTACATTTGGACCAATTAAATTAAAGACAAAAAAAAACACATTACAAAATTAAATTGCATTAAATGTTGTAGGCTAGTAGTCATGTACAAAATCATATTGTAACATGTAGTACAATACTGTAAACAGTTTGGCATGGCATTTTTTTTATTAAACTGTGAATGCAATTTTTTACTATTATGTGGAATTTAGCAATAATATTTTGTTGACATGTTGTCCTTAGCTAAACTGCCAGTCTGTGAATGTTGACAATGATAACCAAGTGGAATACTATACTTCAGTGAAGAAAAAAATGACTTTAAAACGTAAGGTAACCTCATTGTTTTTTGTTCAACATTATACATTGTTTGAGAGAAGGATTACATCTTTGTGCAAAAGTTAAATGTGATGTATTGTTTTAATCGTAAGTACGAAAGTAGTACGTAAATAAGTTACAAGATGGCAAGCAGTGAGCTGAAAAAAGAAGGCAAAAGAACAAACATTTTGTATAACAATCTGTGTGGAAAATGCAACAAAATAGTAAAAAATGGAGTATTATGTGGAAATTGTAATACCTACATGGTACCATTTTACCAAGCGTAGCAATGTGGAAGAAACAAAATCTTTGCCAGGTGAGTGGACATGTCCACAGTGCTGAAACAAACATGAAGGTAACTACGAAAATAATCTTAAAAACTCTGGCCTAGAAAATAAACAGGAACCAGAATACAAAACACTCATCCGAGAGTTAATCAAAGAACTATAATTGCTCTGTGAAATAATAAACATACTTCAAAGAGAAATGCCAGCCACATGTAGGTATTATACTGAAATGTGGGAAAAGGATGAACAGCTATTATCACATGGGCCTATACCATCAAGACTGACGTGGTCGGAAAATGTAAGTAAACAAAGGAGAAGAAAACACAGCATAAAGGTAAGCCTAAACTTTAGACCACCTGCAAAAATAGATTTGATGTACATGGATAAGAAGACCTATCATTAAAACAAAAATACTAGTTACCAAAAAAGAAAGAGCAGACCACAAATGTCAACTCAAGGAGGTACCAAAGGCCAAGACAGGGAGTCCAAAAGAAACAGAAAAAAAAAAAAACACAGCAGTACATACTAATTCTTGGAAATAGCCATTGCAAGGGGATTGCACAAAGGGTGAGTAGTGCCAATCTTAGTATAACTGCGACAGGCAACTACAAAGCAGGCACCCCACGACATGAAGTTTTGAGAACAATACAAGATGACTCAGCAGCTGAGAAGCAAATGATTTCATCATTATGGTGGAGGAGGGAGGGGGTCAAATGGTGTTGCAAGAGATAGAGAGAAGACTAAGCCGCTTCAAGCTTCGAGGAGAGCCTAACAAGTATGAAACACAAAAACATCATTGTAATGAACATTCCTCATAGAAATAATTCATCTGAAAGTTCATGTGTAAATTAAGTCATAAGAGACACAAATGCTATGATAAAAAACTGTGAAATTCCTGGGACATATTGTGAGTGAAAAAACCTTAAAACCACACAAAGAGAAGACTAGCGTAATAATAGACATGCCAGAGTCAACAAACACCACAGAACTGAGAAGATTCCTTGGTATGGTGAATTATCTGATGAAGTTCATCCCGCAACTGGCTTAGAAGATGCAGCCTCTGCGAGTGCTGCTACACCACGATACTGAGTGAAAGTGGAGACTACCTCAACAGACGGCAGTGAAAAACCTGAAGGAAGAAATTGCCCAACAACCTATGTTAACACTGTATTCTCGGAATGTAGATTAACGAATACCAACAGACGCATCATCACATTGGGTAGGAGGGGTGCTCGAGAAGTGTCACAATGGGACATGGAAACCTGTAGCATATGCTTGCAGAAGCCTAAGTGACGTGGAGAAGCGTTATGTACAGATAGAACAAGAGACCCTCGCTATCACATGGACATGTGAAAGTCTTCAATATTACATCTTGGGGGCTAAGATAAGCATCTTGACTGACCATATGGCTCTGGTTACGCTACTATCAAACAAGCCAGTATCCAAACTCACTGCAACAGGTGCAGCGTCTGCGGATGCGACTCATGAGTTTTGATTATATAATATCTTACACAAGTGGAAAGCAGTTCTTCGTTCCAGATGCACTGTCACGTGCTCAAGTGGAGAAGCCTACAGACAATGCCAATGAAGAAATGGAGGAAGAGCTTTTCGTGGAAAGTGTGGTGCAAGAAACACCCTTTTCCGATGCCCGCTTAGCCCAAGATGAAGATGCAGCATGTCAGGCATTGAAGAAAGACATCCTTGAAGGACTCTCCAATAAGCATTCTGAATTCTGACAGCATATAGGAGAGCTGACTTATCAGAAGGGATTTATTATGTATGGGGGACAAAATTTCATACCTAAAGCCTGGCGGATATATATATAAAACAAGATACATCAAGGGCACATGGGCATCGCAAAATGCAGTCGTCATGCAAAAGAAACAGTATGGTGGCCTAATTTTTCAGATGATGTCAAGAGAGTGGTGAGTACTTGTACTCAGTGTTTGCAACAACGACAGCAGAATGCAGAACCATTGATGCCAACGCCACTGCCGGAGAGGCCCTGATCTTTGGTGGGAGCAGACACAATTAAAGTTCAGGGGACTCATTATCTGGTGGTATAAGACTACTATGCCAGGTACACTGAAGTTGTACGGCTGGATCGCATGATATTGTAGGCAGTTATTGGGTAGCTACAAAATAAGTTTGCTAAACATAGCATTTCGGAAATATTCTGCAGTGACGGAGGATCACACTTCACGTCTTCAGAGTTTCAGCAGTTTGTCAAAGACTACTGTTACGTCCATTGCACGTCCAGCCCCAGTCAAATTGGGAAGCAGAACAGGCAGTAGCTGTGGCAAAGAAAATTCTGTCCAAACCGAGTGATCCAAATCTGGGATTGCTTGCCTACCAAGCCACACTATTAGAGTCTGGATTCTCGCCAAAAGAATTGTTATTTGGTAGGAAGATACGAACAACGCTGCCTGTATCTCCTACTACCCTGCAACCACAGTGGAGACTGAAGATATTGCAGACAATTTGGGACCAGGATCATCTCATTAAGAGGCCTCCCTACCTGCGCTTGAAATGTGATTCAGCAAGTTGCGATTATTCTTTTTTTTTGATGAAAATATTAAAGGCAGATTTTATGTATACATCTACGAAAGGAACATACATTTCAAACTGTGATGCTACACTTTCAAAAATTCAGCACGTTTATTTAAAACATTATTTTTGGGCCCCTCAAAATGGCCAAAAATGGGGTTTTCAGACCGCTGTATCTGTAAAAGTAACAACAGGATTCGAAAAACACAACTATAGACATTGAACTACACTGACCACAAATATAATGTGGTCACCACTTAAAGTCCGATAGGAAAAAGGATAATAGTAAAGCATTGCACGTCAACTAAAATAGCTTACTCGGGGAGGTGATAATGTATTACATACATCTGTCAAAGGCAACCTTACTGTGCCTACCTCACACACACAGATGCAACCTATCTAGGGAGGTCCCTTAAGGAGCATAGCAAAAGTAATTTCGACAGAAGGCATGGTACCGAGGAACTGAAACCTCTGACACAAAGTGCAAAAGTCTGGATACTGGATCTTAAATGATATGTCATCCAGGGAGCAAACGAATATCCCGATCTTATGGTGTAGTTACTAACTCACACACCATCCAGCGCAATAGAAAGCAACTGGTGAAAGTGCCAGAAGATGGACATGGGGGAACAGCAGAGTGTCCAGTTGCAGAGGACACAAGTGAAGAACTTCAGCAGGCTGAGCACACAATACACGCAGCAGAGTCCCCAGCAGGGCAACCCTTCCTCGGTTTTCCCTTGGATTAACAAAGAGGAAAGGAAGGCTACAAGATATGAAGTAGGCGGACAGTTCTGCAAACACGACAATTGGATCTTTGAAAAAAAGGGAAGCGGGCAAGAACTTCATGGACACGTGTTTGTGTATTAGTGTGGAAAGAAGGGAAGCGGAGATGTGGTGTTGGGAAAAAGTGTTGTGTGTAAGTAGGGTTGGTAGCGAGAGAAAGTAGAGAGGACAATGGCGAAGGTATAGGGGGAACTAACTTGAATGACTGTACAAGCTAACAAAACAGTATGTTTGTGCAAATGTTTATTGTACATCATGTGTTCTATGTATATATAATACACATAGTGTATATAATATATACATACGCATATGTATTGACAACTCCCATTCTGGTATGCACCAGAAATACGAGAAGTCTAATAAAAAATATAAATAAATAAGCCAATGATGATTTACCCCTGCTGAACAGTAACACTGATATTATTTAAACAGTTGATTTTCTTCAACACAAAACAAATGCAACTCACCTAAACCAGCACAAATATCTATCTTCAATCTATTAGCATTAATGCAACTCCCATTAAAATAATCCATGGCAGCCTTCGCTTCTTCTGGCGTTTTGTAACCAACAAATCCAAAATGTCGAAATCTTCCATCCTTGGTAAATTTCAGTTGAACATCTGTGACTATGCCTTTTTCACTAAATATTTCTTGTAATTTCTCTGATGTAATCTGTAAGAATTTAAAAAAATTATTCATGTCTTCAACAAGAACTGCACATGTCAGTGTAATCTTTATATAATCTAGCTTCACCATTAACAGCGGGTACATTCGTCACGCAAAACAACAGAAATTTGAACCAAAACTTGCATAACATCTACTGTGTCAATTTCTTACTATATAAGCGGGTTTTTCTTACGTAATTTTAATTGAGTTGTTAGTAGTAACTAACAAAACTGTAACACATGCAAGGTAGTTCTCATATGTGATATAATTTTACAGTTTAACTGTGCGAATTTGCCAATTTGGGGCCGAGTTCTATGGAATGTGGCCTAAAATTTCTCTCTTCTGTACACTGCCTACTACAACAATGATCCATTAGTAAAACCCTAGATTTCACAGACAGTTGTGCCAACAGCTTATATTGTAATTTTATACCTTTTTCCCATCAAACATCATATGTGGTTTTCAACTATGCGCACCAAACATCAAACATTATGCTTAATTTATTTGTGACTATCGTTGCAAGTGTATAAATTTACACATATATAAATTAAAATATAAATAACTGCACTAAAAATCACATAATTTTACAATGAAAATTGAGGGCTAATGAAGTGTGATTAACAAAATATTTCATGACTATTAATTTCGCTTTCTGTCAGTGTATTTTCACTCTTACTTTTTCAAGTGTAACATAACACCAACCTTCTGGTAAGTATACAGTATCAAAACATTTCTCAGTTTTGATAATATACATGTACACATTTTTTAATCCCTGTTAACAATTGTGTAAAATTATATCTAATACAGCAGTTTTCCATAATTACTTATACAAGAATGCAAAACTACCAAATTCTTATATGTGTAGCTTACACTTTTGTTTTCAGTGCACACCCTGTTTAATTTTCTATAACACCTAGCTAGTGCACACACGCACTTGATTTAAAGTAAATACAAAACACAGAATGTAATTTACTTGGCTTACACGGGTAACTAGACATTACTTATTTTAAACAACTGAATTTAATTTGACTAAAAAGATTTTTTGAATTATATTACAAACATAAACCTAATATGATAAGTACCTAATGGTACAGATACCAACCATTGCACTTTCTCTATGCTTTAAAAAGTAGGCTACATGTTTGTAAAATTTACAAATTTTTACAGCGCATGGATCATCAGCATTAGATTTCCGGCCGAGTCCCGTAGGTGGGTGATCAAATATTAGCGCAACAAAATCAATCAAAATATTAAAACAATCTTACACTTCCCATCTAGCTGTTCTCTCTTTCTTTGCTACTATACTCAGAAAACAAGCAAACATTTTTTTATAATTCTTTATAAAATAATACCACCCTAATAACACTACTTTAGGTGGTACGTGATTGAGTACTTTCGAACATCATATTATTATCTTGAACAATACTTTCAAAATATATACCCCTTCTATATTCTGTATGTCGCCTACGATATTTCCTACATATGAATACGGTATAATAATTTAGTGTGCTTTGTTTATATTAATAAGAGACAGGAAAACAGACATTTTCTGAAAGAAAAACTGTAACCAGGTTTTTCCCCAATCACCTTTCATTATAGCTCTATCCTTCCTGTGGAATACTTAGTTATATCTCTTTGGTCGTGCGCCACACTCCACTGTCAACAACCGTGCTCCAGAGAAACAGTAACTAATGTATTTTGAACGGCACAAAGCGTTGGAAGAAAGGGAGGGCCGTCTCTTCTACATCCCCTCAACCAACCCTTTCCCCACTGGAAGTTGCTTACTTCAGCCCCGCGCTACGAGCCGTCTAGACGTTTGAAACTGATAATATTTATGTTAAATAAATGGATGGTACGTACGAAAACATTTCCAAAAGAAATGTGGCTAATGTGCACAATCTCTGCAGAATGCTACCAGATTTTTTCAAATTTTTTTTATGTTTCTTCCTTTAAACACTTTTCATAACATCACTTACAGTACTGAATAGCTTTATTGGTGTGACAAATTTCCATTCCTTACATATATTAGATTTAACACCAGACTGCATGCTGAAATTTAGCTGTTAATTTCTTCCCTAGTATCCATACACACATTTACAGATGGCATAATTGTAGGTTGGCTAGTAGGAATTCCATTACCTATGATGCCCGATTGAACGTTGGCAGAGGAGAATGATCACTGACGACAGTTTCAGGAGATTCAATATTTGTTCTTACATACATTTTTTTTTCTGCAAGGGGTTCATCACATTCTGAAGAACTGGATGATAAAACTTCTTTACACTGAAGACAGGGTCGTCTAATGAATTGTTGGCATTAATGATGTCACTATCTAAAAACTTTTTATTAACATCAAAACTAGTAAATAATAAAACATTGGACAAGTTTTAGGTAATTTGGCAGTAAGTGTAATGTGAACTGCAATTTACTAATGTACACTGTCAAGTCTGGATGAACGAAATGTAAAATGAAATCGAAGATCAACAAAATTTGCAGTAGAAAATCCTCTCCATATTTCAGTACAAAAGTTCTGAGATTTCTCAGTGTTGTCAGTTACTGGTTTTTGTTCTTTTTATAGCTGGTGATAACAGAAGTAGTAGTAATAATAATAACCTCTTGCAGTTGGGCTTTCGCCCGGTGGCAAGCTCACATGTCTCACTCTCTCTCTCCAGGGCAGACCTCTCCTGAACAAACCAATCCTGTCAACCCTCACCAGTTTCTCTCTAAGCACATTCTACTCCCTCACCATCATTCCCTCTACATCCTCCCCCACACCCTCCGAATCTTAAGACAGCTGTTCCCTTTCCCTCCGTAACCACCTTTGATTAAATGGGAATGTAACATTCCCCATCCTCCCTCTCCCTTTACCACTCTGAACAATTTTACAAGCCTCTCCATCCTTTGCCTGTCCTTCAAAGTAGCTACTCCAACCCATTTCCTTCATCATCACTGATGGTCTGTAATTACCTTCATCCTCTCCCTCCTGCCCTTGCCTTCTTCACCTGCCCTTCACCCATCAAGCCTCTCTCCTCTGAACCTTCTCCAGTTCCTGCACCTCCCCTTCTATGTAGGGATCCCTCTATGCCGCTTCATATTCCAGCATCAGGCGTACCATTGATATGTATGCCTTCTCCTTCACCCCACCACTGACTCCTTTCAGAACTCTTCCCAGTATAAGGAAGATGTGTTTTATCCCGTGAGTTGAAAGCAACATCCAAGTAAAAAGATGTCATGACAATAATCAGTGATTATTTTCATAAGCGTGGCGTGATTTAGATAGAAAGAGACTCGCTGGATTTCGCTATGCTAGGATCACATTCTCGCTTAGCAACACTGGTGAAAGAGAAAAACCCTTCCACATTGATGACACATTGCATCATTCATCGCCAAGCGGTAAATATCAAGGATCACTACTCATTGTATACCAGCCAAACTATTGATTTTAGACATACAGTTTACTAATGAAAAATGTTTCTAGTGACATTCTACTTAGTCCGACGTAAAAAAAATTATTGTTAGGTTAAGTTTTATAGGTTAGCTTAAGTTAGATTAGGTTGGTTGAAGTTAAGTTACGTTAGGCTAAATTAGGTTAGGTAGTTAGGTTACTTAACCCAAATGCTAAAAATAACGTTAAGGTTACCGGTATAAAGAAAACATCAACAGTTCTTACATTTTTTGGAAGGTTTTTCACAATTAAACGTGACATTTTATGCTTCGAAATTCACAAATATTAATAAAATTAAGTACAGACTGCTTCACGACAGTGGTTATATAATATTAATCCATACATCACTTTAACATATCAACAATTCTCATTTCTCTGCCATGCGTAAAAGTTTACAAACAACTTTTCAGCAAAGATAAAGTACCACAACAACAACCAACTAAATCAAAGAGTTTATGCGAAACGCAAAGTGACGCTACGAGCAGCACCGGCGTTCCGTGCAGACGGTTGGAATGGTGATAGAAATGCATGTACCGCATGCATGGCAATGGAAACGTGAGTTTATATTTTAATTTTAAAAGGTTCATGTGTATAAATGCAGGGTGTAGTGCGCACATAAAACTAATATCAGTCGCGAACGTGAAACATGTAAGAAATTGTTTAATATACCCCATACTGTAGTTTGTAAGCGACGCGAAATAAAGCCTCATGGAGAACGTGTGTAAATAAATGATTTCATTATGCCAAAAATATAATTAATATTAATGAAAACGAACAATTAGTAGAATTTTTTTCGTAGAACAAAAATTTACTGTTAAAAATATACAAAAAACTAAAACATTTAAAATAAGATTCGCATGATAATATATAATATTTTAAAGCTTACCAGTATATATGTATTTCCTTTTCACTCCAGAAGTCCACCAAGGGATATTCTGCATTGGTCAAATAACATAGGTCTGCCAGATCGGCGACTGAAATTACCACTTCTGCAGATTTTGCCTATTTTTAAAAAATGTCGCCAAGTAACTACTCTTCGAATTTACAGGCACTTACGGAAACGTAGTAGGTATGAGCTTACTAGATAGCATAGATCACATGGCTAGATCTACTCGGTCGTTGGATGCTTGACGAGCGGTCATAAATCTAAAGATCATCAACTGTAAACATGCTTGTTCGTCGGCTTTTAACCACGGATTGCGGTTTTGTATCTACGGACAACTAAAATTCCATGGGCTTGTATTTTAAAAAACAAAAATATGATCGATTCCATAGCAAACAGTGCAATTCGAATGACTTATCGGCATTTTTTCTTTTTCAGGACGTATGCAAAAACTACTGACACGATAGGTAAGAACATATAATAATAATAATAACAACAACTTTCAATTGGGCAACCGCCCGGTGGCAAGCTGTAACCACCCCGTCACTCACCAATCTCTTCACTGTCACCAACTCTTCTGAAAGTAAATTCCACTCCCTCACAGACCACATTAGCACTGACTGCCTACCCAGCTTTGTTATGCTCATCACTTGGATCTTCTCGCTGTTATTCCTTCATACTCTATATTCTGCCTTAGTTAACAGGCAGCTGCCCTCTACATTTACCACATTATACATCTTAACCAACCTTTCGGGCAGAGGGGCAAATGCCACCCCCCCCCCCTGGGTTTAGAATTTTAAGTGTATAAATATAAATTTTTGTATTTTGTTGTTTAAATAATGCTAAGTTAAGCACATAAAACTGAAGTTTGATTATTAAAGTTTCTAATTTATACATGCCTGATCAATAAATATGCAATAAGGTCACTGCCACCAAAAAAAATCCCCCAAGGAAAACCTGAAATGACGCCCCTGCTTTCCACTCTCATCCTTCCCTTCAATTAGTCCCAACCATGTTCCATCAGCATCACAGACGGCCAAAAGTTCCCTTCATCCTCACCAGCTTGCCCTTGCCTTCTCAATTTATCCTCCACCCACCTTGCTGTACCTTCTCAGCTACTGAACCTTTATAAGTTATATTACATAACATTAAAATTTGTACTGCTTTAATATCAAATGTAGGATATATTAGAGCGACTGTACTATTATTGTAATATGTACAAAATGGACGATTGTTTTATCAAGCCACAGGGCAACACTGTGTTAAGTTTTAAGTAATATTGTACGTGTAAATAATTATGTAACACTGTGTGACACACCAGTCCTCCTGGACTAATACACCTACTCAATAATAACCCAGCCAGAAAGGCAGTGTTGAAAGCTAATACATGCCTCCCGGTCTGTAGTCTAGCACTCCGTAATTTCATGGCAGTACTTTTGAAGGTTATGTCCCATTGTAAGCCAAATTGGGAACTTTCCCAGACACTAGCTAATTTTAAATAGTTAGTCCCGAAAGGATGTACTTCATTACATTCCAAGATTTCTGGTTTATTAGATTTCAGTTTACATCTGCATTAAATACGCTGTTCAAGCCTTAGCACGATGGATTCGGTTCACAGAAACTTACAAGCAGAAACGCAGCTCAACTATACCAGAAGATTAAGCAAGACAAAGTCAGAAAATTTAGCACACTGTGAACACACACATGCAAAGAAGAATGAGTAGCCATACTGGCTCTCCGAACCTAACGGCCTACATGTACGGGCGGAAACGAATTTTGTAGGGTTAAAAAGGTGTCCGAAAAGAAAGGTTAAGGAAGAAAGGCCACGGTGCTACCCGTGCATGTTTAATTCTCCACTCCCGAACTTCACTTCATGTAGAAAATTTGGGCCGCAACTCCGCATGCGTCCTGTTCGGCTCGTGCCACGACTTCAATTAACTATGGCAGAGGTAGAACATTCCAGAACGTGGGGCGAAGGGGCGCCACACGCCATGCTCTCATTGGCTGGTTCTCGGTGGCGTGACCCTCGTCATTTGTTCCATTATCTAGAACTCTCTAGGGCAAACTAGAAACTACGTAATAAAAGCAAACGGCGTCAAAGCTCCTGCGGAAAAATCCGGAACACGAAATGAAAAACAAAGCTACTGCCTCCTACCGAGGCCACCTGGACATAACAACAAACATTACACCCTATCTGAAATCTAGAACATACGGAAATAAAAGAACTGCATCTTTACTCGTCCTTTCTGGAACCGAGACCACTCAAATAAAAGTTACAATTTTAAATGTTACATTATAAAATTAAGATTACATAAAATACTAAGTCACCAGTGATGAAAAACCCCTTGTCCTGCAATGCTACAACTGTATGACAAAGCCTGTATCCCTCGAGTCATCAGTTCCCAAGAGGATCAACAGGTGGATAGTAATAAAATAAAATGCAGCATACACTTAACATTGGTCATTGCATTGTAAAGTAAGCCTTTTCCTTTACTGCACTACTAAAACTCTTCAATACCCTTCCCATCATACGTAGAGCACTTCTACAATTAAGACACCACTCTCTCTACCTGCCTCATCCACCCTAAGTCACTCTGCATCATTATGTCTGCCCTTCCCATCTGTACACGCCTGTATTCCTAACCTAACAATCTTTGTCTTTCATACATTTAGTTTAGTTTTGTCCTCTAATAAGCTCTAGTCTATTTTAGGTACTACTACTTGTTTACATTTGAACAATAAACCATCTAGAACAAATAACTCTCCCCGTACAGAAAAATAAGGTTTGGCTGTTTCTGAACAGTTAGCTTTGTTTTTAGGCCACCCATTCCATACTAGATGCATGACTTCCTGGAGTTCTGTATCTTTAGATGTTTCCGTAATTAACTGTTCTAACTGACCATGAGTGATACCGGGTAGGTAATTTCTCTATCACCATGCCTATATGTGCTTCTATTTCCTGACCTAAATCTAGGATTTGTGCTTGTTCGTTGCTTAGCCTAGATAACCCGTTACCTAATGACAAGTGTTTTCCTGGAATATGTTGTAGTTGAAAATCAAATTGTTGCAATCACAATCTCATGCGTTGTAATGTCAAAGGACAGTCATTAAATGGTTTGTTGGTGATAGGTATTAATGGTAAGTGATCTGTTTGCACTGTAAATTCAATATCAAGCAAATTTTGTTGAAATTTCTGGCAACCAATAAGTATGGACAAACATTCCTTCTCAATCCGAGCATAATTCTTTTCACTCTCAATAAGTGTTTTGTGTGCATACCCTAATGGTAAACCATTTGGAAAAGTACTGCCCCAAGACTACGACTCGGAAGCACCAACTGACAATACTTTTGGTAAGTCTTTATTGTAGTGTTGCAAAACTAGAAGTGCACTTAATGCTTCTTTAACATCGGTGTAGGCTTTACTGTGTTTTTGTGTTCAGAACCAATCTACCCCTTTCTTTATTAAGCCTCTCAGTGGTCTACTTATTTCATTCACATGAGGAACAAATTTTAAACACAGGTGACCATACCCAGAAATGTTACAGATTCTTTCTTTCCCATTGGTTCTGACATGTTTACAATGGTGTTAATTTTCTCTGGATCCGGACTAATACCTTGTTCCCCCCAACTTGTGTCCCACATACTTAACTTCTAAAGAACTTAACTACACTTAAATTTACATTTTATCCCATTTGCTTTTGCTCTCGGCAAGATTATGTTCCTCTTGACTACTACTCCATATCACAAGATCGTCAACGTAGACTTCAAGTTCCTGAATTCCTGCAAAAATATGATTCATACATTTCTGAAATACCTCAGGAGCTGAACACAACCCATATGGCATTCTCGTAAACTGGTACAGGCCAAATGATGTGTTAAAAGTAGTCAATTTCTGACTCTCTTCATCTAATTTAACTTGCCAAAAGCCTCTACAAGCATCTTAGGTTGTGAAGACTTTTGCATTGGCAATTTTTGAAACCAATTCCTCAAACATTGCTAAGGTATAATATTCTCGAACTATAGCCTTATTTAATTTGTGTGGATCCACAAATTCTTAAACTTTTGTCTGGTTTTCTAACAACAAGAGAATTAACCGAAGGAGTTGGTTCTATCACTTTCTTAGCTATTCCTATATTTTCCATTCTATCTAATTCAGATTTTAGAGGTTCTATCAGTGAAAATGGGATTTTATTAGTTCTAATTCTACCCCTTCTTTCAGCTCAATGTGATAAGTATAGTTGAATGTTCATATCCCTTCAAAAATACTCTTATTCTCTTTTAATATTGTCTCTACAGACTGTGGTAGTGCCCAATGGTCTTGGATGTGATAGGTATTCACAATAGCTACCCTCCTTTTGAGATAATAGTCCTGTATTGTTGAAAGACCTAAAATTGGAAGTGCATTTTTGTTTTCATCCACTACTTGAAATTCAGTAACTCCTGACCTATTGCCTTTCACTTACAACAACAATATAGCACTTCCCGTTCACAACTATCTGATTACCACTGTAATTATCTTATTTAGTTACAGATGGTACAATATTAATACCCAGTTTATCAACAGTTTTATCTGTTATCACATTCACTGGAACATCCGTGTCTAATTTCAGCCCTACTTTTCTATTTTTGATTTCAATATATTGTACCCAGTCTATCTTACATAGTTCCATGTCCATTGTTTGATTTACTTTACCTAACAACATGGTGTTTTCAAGATTTACTACATTAAATTGTTTATACGAGACATTGTCACATGGTATAGTATCATGAATTGTCACATTATTCACAAAGTTACATTTTGACCAACACATTTTAGCAAAAATACCTTTTTTGTGACACACAGAACACACTTTACCAAAAGCTGGGTGTGCCTTGTACTGATGTTTATAATCACACCTGGAACATAGTGCTTTGCTACCGTGCTGCAAAATCCTGCCCTCACCATTGATGGTTGAAGGACAATTGGATCTGCTACCAGGAATCTGTCCGCTTGCAGGTTGTGAAGTTCCCGTCTGCTATCCTCTACTGGCAAACTGTCATCTTCCTGCCGATCCTACATGGTTATCGCCATTTTCTATCTTAGTACGCCAGTTCTGTTGAATAGCTGCTACTCGAATATTTCCCATAAGATATCCTTGTGAAACTGTTTGTAGCTGCTGTTGCATAATTTCTGCACTTTTACAGATTTTTCAAAGGTCAAATCTTCAGTATTTAGTAGCTTTGTTTTGATTTCTTTATCCCGCACTTCACTGATAATGCGATCTTGCATTAAACTGTCTTTCATGTCACCAAATTCACAACTTTGACAAAGCTTTTTCAATTCTGTAACATAGCTGTCAGTGGATTCTCCATCTTGTCGTTCTCTGTGGAAAAAGATATGTCGTTCAACACTTACATTTGCCCTCAGGATGCAATATCTTTCAAATGCACTTAGTACCTTTTCGGGATCCTTTTCTTGTTCGGTTAGATCGAAGGTATTGAACAACTTCAAACTCTCTTCTCCTATTACAGTGAGAAGTATAGCTGTTTGTACTTCCTTAGTCTGCTTTCTTGCACCAGACGCCAAAATATATAACTTGTAGGCTTGTTTAAACTTGCGGAAATTTTCCTTCACACTTCCTGGAAGCTTCAACGAACACTGTTGTTTTAAATTATTCATGACTATTATCCAATCCAATATTTCTAACATATCTTCATGCACTGTTTCCACTTTTCGCAAAAGATTCGTGAGCCAACTGCGCCATGTTATATCTTGGGATGTAGTAGCGTCAAATGAAACCAGCCCATGTTCTCAAGAGCAATGTTTTTAATGTGCTCACACATGAAGTTCATAACAGAATAGACGATCATTGACAATGCTGACACGCTGGACAACATAGTGCGGCTACCATTGCCAACCTATCAGTTGTGTCAACTTGACATACATTACAGATACCATTTACCACCATATGCCAGTGACATTAAGAATTGATTTTCATGGGCCATATTAGATACAATACAGTTAAAAATCACAAATAGTTTGCCACTTGTGTAAATCAGTATAGTAGAACCCCAATTTTACAAGTGCTAGGTTTATGAGGTCTTTCTGGGGAACTGTGAGGCCTGACTCCCATTTTATGAGCACTGAATTTTACCTAACTTCCACATTTTGTGCTGCATTACAAGCAAACGTACTCTTAAGATAACCATAAGCTACCTGCAGCACAACTTCAAGGTACTTAGATTCGTAACCTTATCTTAGCTTCTGCTCCGCGTACCTGTAAATACTCCTGCTCTCCACTATTCTCCCTGTAACCCTTACTACCTTGGCATTATGTATATTCAATTTATTATTCACATGTGTATGCAACACAGTCAACAATCTTATATTGCTTCCACTTTTTCCCCTGCCCATATCATCCACTTGTTTGGTGGACAACAAAGGGCTTAGTATAGTTTACTCTCCATTTCTTTAGTTTGGAAAAGTTTCCACTCCACTACTCGCTTGTCTATGCACTACTTTATTTACTGCAGCTTATGTTGCCATGATTAACTTGCACAGCTATTCATTGAAATTAGTTAAAATCGGCTTGAAGTTTGAAATGCACTAGTTTCCCGAACTACACAACAAAAACCAAGTTTAACAAACTGGAGCCAACATTATTGCAAAACAAGTGGCATACTGGCAATTCACTGAATAAAAAATTGAGATGGCTGTGGTTTGATTTATTCCTCGTATAGCCTTCAGATATATTGTTTTTTTTTTTAGATTACCCCAGGCACATGCTGGGATGAGGATTCCTTAATAGAGACCACGTCAGTGAAATGTTAAGCCCTACTATTACCAACTACCTACTAACAATGTTAAATCTTCATATAAAAATGTAATCACCAGATGTGATTAAATGAGAATAATTGGCATTATCTGTTTGTAAGTGTGCTAAAAATTCAAACTTATGGTAGAATCCCTTGTAAGGTTAACTGTTTATGTAAATTGAAGTTGAAGGACTGGATAAGATATAAATTTGATAATTGGTTCCAGTTGTTCCAGCAATTTATGAACAGTAGAGACTTTAAGCATGAATCTTGACAAACATTTTTAGTAACTGTCACAATGGCTCTGTGTCTTGACTAAAAGTGGTTCTCTTGCGACAGCATGAAATAATCCTAGTCATCTTAGACACGTAAAAAAAGTCACGAGGTAAGCCTGGGTAGGTCAAAATTTGAACTTGAGGCATTTAAAATGAAACTTATTTGCAAAGGATTAATAAGCCAAGAGATGATACAAATTACTGTAGGCTCAAAGTAAATTATTGGTAAATTATTGGTACTTATGTTGAGAACTGAATTTTAAAATTTGTTAGGATAAAATGATACTCCAATACCTAATGTTTCAATTTAATGTTGTAGCATGGCTTATTGTGAGATGTTTAAATTTATGTTGCAATGGGAGTTTACAATTAAATTTTATTGGATTGCTACATGAGCAATGGCGTATGTCCACTATCCAATAAAATTTAATGACTTATTGTACTTGACAGTTTTACTAAAAGAGATTGTGTGCTATGGTACTCTTGTAGCTTGGTAAATTATGTTGGTGGTTTTATTCTGTAGGAATAGCATCTCTTGGAAAGAGTAAGAAGAAACTAGGTAAATTGGGTCCTATGGTTGAGAAGAAAGTCCTGCCGGTGGAAACAGATCCTCACAAATTGGTTAATTTTGTCTGTGGAAGTAACCTTATGAAGGAGGGCTCGGATATCCCTATTAAACCCGACTCTGAGTACCCAGATTGGCTGTGGAACCTGCACACAGGTTAGTGTAAACTACAAATACAAAAAATTACTGTGCAAGGTTTTGCGTGTAGTGTTTTCTAATTCTTGCAGTCATAAAACTTATGCATAGAAGTCCGCTGTGTTGTGTCAGTGTTAAGTTCATTACATGTGTGTAGTGTTTTAGTTTACAGCATGCTAGTGTACAGATCTGTGCTTATAAAGTAGAACCTTAGTGTTAAAACTCCTTACAGTTTCCAGGAAAAGTGTTGTAACAGTTAGTGTTCATAATATTAACACCTCCATTCCCTATGTGTCAAAATGTTTAATTTTTTACTTAACATCCATTTTCCATCGTATGCTATGAGAATTACAAGTAGCTATAAACAAAATAATAAACTGATTTTAATATGTAGACATATTCCAAACATAATGATACCATAGAATGGTACTACTTCCCCATGTTGCAAATAAAATGTAAACAGCACAACATAGAAAGTGTTCGTCAATTTTCAAGAGTTTCTTTGCTATGTAGAAATATAGGTATGTTATAAATTACATTTTTTCAAGGCCATGGTCTCTTGTTTCTACAGTTTATGCGTTAATTTTTTTTTTTCAAAACAAGAAATTATACTGCTCGACTAATAAGTCAGTTAACCAGAACTCCATTGATTACATAATTAGCTAAATCCATAGTATTTACTGCCTTGAAAATAATGAACCAACTTTGAGAAGGCAATTTCAAACAAAACTGCCAAACAGATTTTTCATGTCTGCTCTCGTTAACCAGAACTCCATTGATTACATAATTAGCTTAATTCATAGTATTTACTGCCTTGAAAAAATAAGAACCAACTTTGAGAAGGCAATTTCAAACAAAACTGACAAACAGATTTTTCATGTCTGCTCTCGTTTAGGCATAAACAATTTATGTCACTAAATAGTAGAAACAAGAGAGCATGGTCTTAAATTGCACCTACCATAAAAAAAATCACATTGTCTCGTGTGTAACCCACTGCATGACAAATGTTCCCAAGTTGGAGTGGCTATCTGGCTATAAATCATTTAGCAGATGTATTTTTATTTTTTACAATTATGTGGTGTTTACAGGCAAAGCACTTCCTCTGGAAGAGCTGGAACCTGACTCAAAAACATATTGGAGGAGACTGCGTAAGATGGCACTTAGGAAGAACAGTGCAATGAAGAAGTTGAAACCTTTTTGAGGTGTGATGTCTAGCCATTAAATTCTGCATTTTTTACAGGTTTGATGGAAGTACATCAAAATTTTAATGCAAGGACAGATAAATATTGATACGTTTGCATGGTGCCGACATGCCCCCACCAATATGCACCAATTAAAAAACATTCAGGCCCCTATTTATGTGCAAAGCTACATTTTCTAGCGTTAGAATGATATATTAGTGTAAGTTTTCTGTGACTGTATTTGCAAAAGTAATTTACTTGTGTTCATTTTGGTATAGAATCAGTGTAGCCACGTGCCTGATCTTAATTCAATAAACAATATTTAATTCATATTAACATTTAGATTTGTTTTACCACTGTATATCTCGCAATGTAATTCAACCTAAAATACAAGCTTTGAGATGTGCTTCTTTAAAATTACAATGTACTTTAATAATCATGTTACTGAGTCACTGTTGTCTAGACTGGGTAGTTTTGAACCACTTGAAGTCTTTCAAGTATTAAGTTATCTGCATTCTGCATCAGAACTGATGTTCTGTTTGAATTTGCACATTTTAACATCACCTTTGGCATTGTGTGCGCTGTGAGCTGTTTGTAGAAATAGCATACTGGATATTAAGACAGTATGGCACCCAGCTATTTTGTATGGCTGGGTTGGTGAAACACATTTTCTCAGGTCATATAGGGTTAATATTTATCACAACTATTGTACAACCAACAAGATGCAGCCCCAGCATGGACGCCCAGACAACAAGCTTGACAATTGCAGCAAAAGTCTGGAATCTTCTATGCTTTTGTAAAATTGATGTTTTCACAAAATGGAACATTAGGCCTATCCTTTTTCTTTGCAAACTAAATTTAAATTAAAATTATTTTTTTCCTTGCTGTTAAAATTTGTGTTTAACTGTCACATTTGTAAAATTAGTTGTTGATTTAATTTCAAATTAAATTTCACTGAATAAGTGTACACTCTCCCCTTGTCCCGTGAAACATTTAAAACGTTGAGCTGTGCAAAGTTTTACAGGGGTAATAGCATCTATAATCAATCACCTTCTGTATAAAAACTAAGTTAAAATATGTATGATTTAATAAATGCCAAGTTCTATTTCTAGTTCTCTTTATGGGAAAACCATCAGACTGTTTATAAAAATGTTTGAATTTACTTTAATACACATACATCTTAAGAATAAAAGACCATCCCATATGCATCAATACAATCTCTTGATTTTTTCTGAATAAAAAATGTTTAAAACTGTCTTCGTTGTACATATTTTGTCATACAAACACTGAGTGTGTAGGTAATAAAAGGATTTTTAAAAAATGTCAATGTAACAAAAAACAGCTTATTATAGTATACTATGTACACAAAATGTAATGAAAATTCTTTAATTTACTTTTTGCACTTCATATGCTACATAATATTTAGTACTTTTGCTCACTGTACATCCATATTAAAAATCATTCGTACTGCATGTAGCTACTGTGAAATAGCAAACAACTTTTTCAACAGATGATCGTTTAATAAAATCACTGAAAAATTAGAAACTGTTCCCAACGAAATGGTTGCTGTTTTACTCATGTCACAGTTCCTGCTACAGGCCTTGAGCACATTACCGCTCCAGTTTCTCGCTCTGGTTGTCAGCAGCTGCAGGGGTGGCGCTGCTGTCTGCCGCTGGAGCTGCTGCTGCAGCAGTAGCTACACGGTTTCTCCATGCAGTCATGTATGTTCTTGGGTGTATCGGATAAAATCCTGCCAAACCTGAGTAAATAACCATAAATACTGAGAGCCGTACCACATTTTCATTAAAAATTCTTAACTGTGGAAGCAAATCTGGTGGAGCAAAATGGAGCTGGCTGCCACTTGAGAGAAAGCCAGATTGCAAAAAATTCTACAGTTTAACTACTAGGTTTTCAAAACTGAATATTAAAAAAATCTGTTATTGAGAAATTTCAGCTACTCCAAGATTTAAAATAAAAGAAAAAAACCTCCCACTTAAGGCTGTTAACACGTGAAAAAAATTATAATTTTACATTTATAAAAATAGTATTACAGTATATAGTTTTGTAGACATTACACAAAAATACATTTTGTAATTGTTTTTATATGTTTTAGCATAAGCCCACATCATTAAATTTCAAAATGAACTATTTTATTTCTGCTCGCAGCAAGTTGCTTATAGCAGACGTGCTATGTTTGGCTGGACGTTCATGTCATCTGGATTCTGGTGCAAAACAAAAGGCCTTTTACATTGTTTATAGACTCAAGTGTATTAATATATTCATAGAAGAAATTGTTTCTGTCTAGGAAGATAAAAAAATAAGAAAAAAAAATAGTTTAAAAAATGTATTTTGAGGGACTGACCTACAAATCATCAATTGCTGATGTTTAATGTTGTGAAAACAATGCCATTTTTGCTAAGATTAAATTACACACAGTTTTATAATTTGTATTCTTATTGACTCTGAAGGAATAAGATTTTAAAAGAATCCTAAACAACTCAACTCTTAACTTTAGAATAAATGCACATGGATTATTTTTCTTTATGCATTACTATTCAGTATGTATAATGAATGATAGGAAGAGGCCACAAAGCTATCAGTATATACAGTACTTGACAAATACACACATAAGTACTAGTCCTTCTGTCTTTTGTATATACTATTCAGTATGTATCTTTCACTTAAATTATTACATTTCAGGATACAATTAATGGACTGGCAATGATTTACAGTCACCACAACAAGAATCCTGACACAGTTTTTATTTTTTAACGCTTGAACGTCATGTTGGCAATGAATATGACAAATACACATAGCTGGACAGATGAAATATGGATGCATGGTTTACTGAAGTTACGGCGGTTCCCTATATAGGCTGTGTTTGTGCGTGACAGGCACAAAATCGATAAAGCGCAAGGTCGCCGCCGGCCGGCATGTGTAACGTAGCTTTACTAGTATTCATTTTCCTATGCGACTTTAAGAGGTGACCATATCATTTTATCCGTGGGAAGTATAGTAAAGTCCAACGCGTGCTTCTATTTGTGCGTTTTTCAATTTTGGTTGGTATTTTCCGAGATACTGCAGTCTGGAAAAGCAGTTTTTAGCCATTGTAGGAGGCTCAGAAATCATATTTAAAACACATGTACCGAATTTTCAAACTTATAGCATCATACACTGAAGTGCATGTTCTTTTCATAGACGAACCAAGACGATCCGCGTTAAGTAGTTTCGTCAAAAAATTAATACTCGCAACTCACTGCAACACATTTCTAGCGCAAGTAGGGAACCCCCTTAATTCTAACATCTTGTGCAATAACCAGAAAATTAATATTTTTCACATACGGTAAGTCAAGTTTAAGCCTGTTCCCTCCTGAAATGAAAGCCTAGCTATGCCTCTGTATACAACAACAGACCTACAATGAGTAAGATATGAGCAATATCTGTACATTACTCAGTCTGTTATTTTCACTTAAAATTTAAAAAAAGAACAAGACATGTTTTACAGTGATGCAAGCTGCAAAAGCACTGACTGTCATAGCTCCTATTGCACACACCATTAAATTCATAGGTAGGTAAGTTAGTAGGCATTAATGTCTCATCAACATTAAACGTGAACCAGTGGCTATGACCAAAACAGGAAGGGAAGCAGCCATGGACCAATTATGCAAACATTCCAACAGTTATCTGGAGCATTTTCAGGAAACTAAAACACAAAATCAGTTTTAATATGCTGTGCTTACCTAGGAGTTCAGCAACTGGCCTAGATGCTGTAGCACCTTTGCCAAGCCAAAATCGAATCCTTTCAAAATTAAAGGCCACTAATTTCTCATTGAATTGGTTTGGTAGAGGATCAAAAGATCCAACTTGCTCGATGACGTGATCAAACTGCTCTTTCCGCGTCTGCACATATATGTTCACTTAACTGTTAATATACAATGCATACATACAACATTTTAACTTGATAAGAATACATAAATAATAATACATAGTTTTTTTACCTCACAATTTGGCTAACACACTGTGGCAAGCAGACTCCTCGTCATCCCCCCAGCACCAATCCTCCAGTCCCTTCCTAAATCTTCCAACACCCCTCAGTCACCAAATCTTCCCTCAGTGCATTACACTCCCTCACCATCCTCACCAGCATTGACTGTCTACCCCTCTCCACACCCTCTGAATCTTCTCACCATTGTTTCCTTTTACCTTAGTTTGTAGGCTAAACCACCCCATCCCCCTTCCCGTTCATCACTTTATACAACCTGACCAGTCTTTCCATTCTTCTCCTGTCACTCAGTTGTTTCCACCCCAATTCCTTCATCGTCTAGGCAAAAGTTCAGCTTATAACATACCCAAATAATTTTTCCCCATTCCATGCCCTCCCTTCCTCCATCATACTCTCTAAATAGGCCCTAGGCTACCTATACCTTGCCTGCTTGGTCTTACTTTCCAACTGCCTTCCTAACTGTTTCATGGATTCAATGGTCTCTTGTATTCCGTTTCATCTCCACCTATGATGTAGCTGCCTGCCTTTCCTCTTCAATTCTACGATTTCGTTCCCATAGTATGGCGGATCTACCCTCGCTGTATAGCATTACAATTTTCTCTAACATGCTATGTATTATTTTTTTTCTATATCCTGTCCACAAATTGTCTAAACTGGTTTCTCTAGCCCAGCTTTCAAAATGTTCCCTTATAAACTTTTCCGCTCCCTTACGGTTCCCACGGGCATACTGCCAAACAACACTCTTTGATTTGCTCTACCCACATCTTACCCAGCTGTATTTTCACAAAAGGGATGGCTTGATCACCAATTCCCTCCAGGACCACCACACTAATGCATTCCTTGGCCTGACCAATACAACATCCAGCATGGACTCTTCTTCGCCATTATCATTCCTTCTTGTTGGAGTATTTAACACCTCTAGCTTGAACCTAGTAGTTATACTAATTTAACAGCATGTATAATAAATGTAAAACTGTTAATAGTGCACAATAAAATCAAGTTTATTAGTACATTCAAAGTCTGGGGGAAAAAATTAAGACATATAACATTAATTGAACAATATTCTACTTAAATACTTATGTTCAAAAAAACAAAACTTCTTGCATCAAAAAGAGTTCAAGCTACTTCCTGGTCCTTACTACCACATCTAGATGCACAAAAATATTTAACAATTAGTTTTTAGGCCCATTCTACAGTGACACGCAAATGCATATGCATCATGAAACCGCAAATGCAAGACACTCAGTACGGTATTTGTTCTACAATAGGACACAAGCGAACATGGATACGCATCCTGAAATGCAAGAGAGTTGGTCAACTCCTAACTCTTGTATCCGTGCTGGCATTTAGCCAATAGCGATAGAGCACTTTGTCTTTAACCACCATTTTTGGCCGTGTCCCAATGTAAAGAGTACTCTCTGGAGAGAGCACTCTTTTGCATTACCACGAGAGAGAGCTCTCTGCCAATCTTGCTCGCTCCAATTGGGACGATGCACTCTCGAGTTTGTAAACAAACAATGCAAAGGTAAAAAGTGCATAAATTTTATAAATACAAGTTATAAACACATCAAATATGTTTGTAGGCAATTCAAATAATAATTTTAAACTTACCAGTCATATTTCACAGCAAATAATTGTTTACAGGCGATACCATAATTTTGTATTGTGTATTAAAATGTATATTGGGGCAGAAAATGTTTACACAATTTCTTGCCATAATTATCGGGATCACTGTAAATAATTATTCACGTTTTAAATATTGAAATATTAGCAATATGTGATACACATTTCTCAAGAACCTCAAACCGTAGCTACAATAAAGATGTGCGCCAGAGAGAACGAGGGTGCACAGCGAGTGAACAATTTCGTGCGAGAGAGCACACACTGAGCGAATTGAGACATGGCCTTGGTTTACAAACCTTTTGTAGGCCTACATTGACTTTTCACTGTTAACAGTTAAAGACACCTTCGCACTGTATTTACAATTATTATTTATGACTATAACGCTACGGAACACTTCCGTGAAGTACGAAAAAAACATTTTTAATTGTAAAACATTGACAGTTTATTATTACGTTAAAATTATGTGGCTGTTCACATTTCTATTTCCATTGAAGACATGCACAAACCTTGCTATAATATTTAACTTATAACATACTGTACTTAACTACAAATAAAAGTAAAACAAGTTTTTACTAATGTCTGAAATTTACACAAGAAATACCTTATTTTTAGTTTCATAGGTTGCAAGTCCGTACATTTACGAATGCATTTTCATGCATTGTGGAATAGAACACGACAAAACGTATTTCACTCAGTGTGCTCGTCTCATTTGCGTGTTGCGTATCCACTTTCTTACGCTTCCGCTTCATTGTAGAACAGGCCTTGCAAGTAACACATTAAGGCACTGCAGCCAGTTCACATAGAAAAACTGACAAGAAATGTTTGAATTTCGCTCTTTTAGTGTATAACTTTTAATGTATAACTTAAATAATTTATTCATTTGTTTGTATATTGTAAATATGACTTGTCCGATATCTTTGTGCAAAAATGTACACAAAAAAGATCTAAGGATGCAATAAACTAAATCTAACTAAATCTAAATGTTAAAAGTATGTACATATATTTTTTTTGTAAAAATGGTGACCTACTGGCGCATAAAATTTAGTTTAGTTTAGTTTATTCAGATTCAGATTAGTAGAGCAGTACAGCTGTATAATCACGTCAAAACATACACACATCACATAGAAAGTAATAATGAATACAAAACAAAGATTACAATTTAGTTATATCCAGTTCAAAAAATTCTTCAAGTGTATAAATAGGATTTAACAATAAGAAACTTTTTAATCTCTTCTTA
>PNEQ01000356.1:33049-49236 GCA_003012365.1 Medauroidea extradentata
AATACATGTTCCAAGATTATTTCCTGTGCCAGGTCTTGTAACCTGAGTGACGGTGGGATGCATACCAAATATACTTAAAATATTAATAAAATCAGTAGATATTTTAGAATTAGAACATATATCAATATTAAAATCACCACTCAAAATTATATTCTGACTGGGATAAACAGCAGTAATGTCACATAGAAATAGATACAGAGGGACTTTAAATCCGTACCTTACTAAACCAATAACCCTACGTTACAGTGGAGACCAACTGTTCACTCGTACGAAAACAATTTAACGTGCAGATAGGTGCATTACGAAGCAGCTGAAGGTGATTTTATGTTAGTAATTTATAGTTATTACTAACCTCCATGACCACGATATGGAAAAACGGGCGATTGGCACAGCCATGACGTGCTAGTCTAATTGCTTTCGCAGTAAAAGGTTTAAAAACTGCGCCACCACTTGCAGGGTGCATTGCTTCCAATAATCACTTAATACAACACAAATGCAAAAGTCTCCTTTTTACCCACACGTTCAAACATCCATTATACCCTACGGACCTACAAAATAAGGCCACGCCGCCATCAACTAACAAAAATTTAAAAAAACCGTATAAACATGCAGACGACGTACGCATTTACAGAAAAGTAGTACATATAACCACCTCGTTAATAATAACGGGTTTACGAAAACTTGGTAAGTGTGATCGTATTGGGTATTGTTGGTCATGTGACACTTCGTTTGATGCGTAGCGAACAACAAACTATATAGTAAACTATGTTAGGTACTTTGCACTTTTACTTCGTTTGTGTTTGTTTCCGTGAGAGAGGTGTACTCTGTTATGCAGTAGAATAAATGGTGGTTGAATTAATAATGTCTCTTATACAGGTGTGTTCTATACCTTAAACCAAGTACATACGATTATCTTTCTTGAACAAGAAGGTGTACATCAGCGGCCTGATGCTGGATTACAAGCAGCTTGCAAGCAATTAGCCAACAGTTGGTAGACGAGCGGCACATCAGCAGGCCATGAGCGGCCTGTTATTATGCGTCTTTAACCACTGATGGCCAACTTATGCCTACATGCGAGCCCGAACCGACAAGAAATGTTGATTTTTGCTCTTTTAGTGTATAATTTTAAATGTATAACTTATGTCATCTATTCATTAGATTTTAGCCTATATTGTAAATATGACTTGTCCGATATCTTTGTGCAAAAATGTACACAAAAAAAGATCCAAGGATGTAATAAACTAAATCTAAATCTAAAAATATGGTTGTACGAAAGCAGAAAGCATGTGGGTCGCTTCTGCAGCTTGTGGCCCGCTGATGGTGCCAGGAGCATAACGGCAGTAATCCGCTCGTGGCACA
Organism: Medauroidea extradentata; assembly: GCA_003012365.1. Lineage (NCBI taxonomy): Eukaryota > Metazoa > Arthropoda > Insecta > Phasmatodea > Phasmatidae > Medauroidea > Medauroidea extradentata. The sequence continues at coordinate 34,409 of PNEQ01000356.1, forward strand.
CGAGTGAATGCTGCTTATGGCATGCTTGTGGCACTGTTGGCTGTATGCAATCGTGCCGCCTATGGGCCATTTGTGTTTTGCTATGTGGGTAGTTTCACAATAGGGTACATTAGTCAGAGGCAATTCAGTTCGGTAGGCCTAAACAACTTTGCTGCTGACGAACATTAGTTGGCACCCTTTCTCTTAATTTACACAGCTCCAGAAATTCTTGTACCTACGCACAGGTCAGTCGGCTTTTGGAATGCGGGGCAACCCCCTTCGCGGGCCGAATGACCACTTCAAAAACAGGTCTGCCAGATCGGCGACTGAAATTACAGCTTCTACAGATTTTGCCTGTTTTTTTTTTTTTTTTTTTTTTAAGGCAGTCTAGATACTACTCTCTACCCATATGAAAAAAGTGTACCTGGGCCAGATCTGGCATCAGGGATAGGCAAATATACACTAATTCATATCTGGTCCAGATCTGTCCCAGATCTGACCAATTTCAAGCATAAGCTTTTTCCATAAGGGTAGATTTACGACTTCTCACTAAGCATCCAACGACTGAGTAGATCCAGTCACATAACTGATGTGTCTCAGAAGAATTATACCTAATAAGTTTCTTTAAGCACCTCGTATTCCCTCACATGCATAAAGCTAGGCAGCGGACGACACACCCACCATGGCACCACTGTGCGCGAGAGAGAATGGGACACATCCCTTCTTTCCCTAAATACAAACAAATATTGCTATCTTAGTACTTCCAATTCCCTCTGTATTCTATTGACACAGACCATTACGCATCCCCTCAGCTGAAGCCCATTGTGCGCACCGCGTCTACCAACTGGAACAGCCGAGACGGTAATGCCACATCTGCATAATGGAATGCACCTGGCTAAATGGCGCTAAAAGGTAGTGGCGCCCAGACGCCTCCCCTGTGACGCCGTGTGTTGCCAAAATGTGCGTCAGTGCTAAGAGACCGCATGCAAGTATAGGGAAAGTGATCTATACCTATTAACACCTGTAAACAACTGTTTATGTGGTGAGTGTCATGCTGCAACTTATGGGCAAAGTGCGAAAACGTGGGTCGCACCCACATTTGCTGAGTGAAGTTAAAAGTCAGGGGTAAACTTGTTTGCATGTATTTTTTAGGTTTTAATTAACTTTTGTTAAATTTAACCTTAAACATCGCAGAAACATCCCTGGTGCATGCCAGCAAAATGTACTCCCCCATACAGCTAACCACGCCACGTAAACTCCTGCAAGTTATTATTAAAGGGAATTTAAATATAGGAATTTTGTTAAGTGTTTCAAGTGTTTTCCATTCATTCCTAAAAATTCAAGAGCTAACCTATACATTACCACAGTTTAATGTTACATAAATCTCTGGATACCCAAAAACTGCATGTCTGAAAATAATTATAGAAACATTCCCTCTAATCACTAAGAATTTGCTCTTAAAAACTGTCCTCTTTTTGTTTTGTATTGTTTATGGGTTTTTGTGTAATGATGAGCGCATGGCAGGAACTTGCTGAAAGAGGCAGGTGCACCACCACGGGCTCAGCAGTTGGTGGTTAGCCGCATAAGGAGGAGGTCGATTCTGTGTCGCTCCAGGCACCAATAAGTCTTTGTCAACCTATCATAGTGTATCAATCGTTAATTTTTGTATCTGGAACTTTTCACTTTAACTTTATTTCGTGCCCGGAGCTACCTCCTCCACCCCTGCAACTAGCGATGCCCAGGGGTTTTAACTTAATTAAAATTTTTATCCAACCCACGTGACTGTTTTTGCCGTGCAGTTTCGCCCACAGGACGGGCATAGTCTGGGTCCAATTGAGACACCTTCATCGTGATATGTGTATGGATGTACGGTGATTCCTCAATAACAACCACTTCAGTAAGTACGTGTTTTTTATTGGCGAGCCGCTTCACTGCTTTAAGGTTACGGGATCCTGAAAACCTGCCAATCCCCTAGTGTTTTGTATTGTGCAAGTGGGCGTCCAGGTGCCCGATATCCCTGGCGTTTTTGCATCGAGGCGTGGGGAATGCCTAAAGAGTTTCTTGGGTGTTTAAGACGCCGAGCAGGAGGGAATTAAATCAGCAAACGCCATGGCCGTTGGCCGCACGACCCGTGCTCTCCAAGTGCTCGTCCTCTCTGACTAGCTGGTGCTACCGGGCAGCCTGCCCTCTGCACGCCACTGTCGTGCAGGACAGTTCTCGTATAATTTTGCCGTATATATTGTAACATTCATCCCCTCACCGCAACCCCCGCTCGCATCACTATGACCAAGACACACCACTAATTATTGAACATTTATTAACTTAGTTTTTTGTTTTTAATTATGAAGAGAATAATTAAAGATGGAGGAGAAAATAAAATCAAGCTTCAATAGCATGCTGGTTATCCAATACAAGGTCGCATACCCGGATGTGGGGGCCAACAGGGCCGAGAACCCCAAATGTTGGCACTTACACTACATTGAATAGTTAAATGGAAACTACCTTACGGAAACTGCTTAAATAGCACCATGTTAACCACGTAAAGCAACTACGATAATCCACTCGCAGATGATGGGTAAGTTATATCATTGAGGTGGAAAGACTAACCCATAGACCACGGTCGTAGAATAACCGGTCTGGCACTCGCCTGGATATTTGACCCACTTGTTGTTTGGCTGTAGTTAACCAAGTTACCGAGAATATTGTGTTTTATTGGCGCTGATGTTAGGGCGGTCGGACTAAACTCCGCCCACTTCCTTTCCACTAAGATAAAAACAATTTATCAAAACATATTTTTTATCAATTTATGAAATACTTTCTTCTCTCACAAATTTAAGAAAAGGCTCCAGTAATCTTTATTTACTTTATAAATTTAACAATGGAAAAAAGTGGGCGGAGTTTGAGTCCGACCGCCCGGAAAACAGCGCCAAAAAGTACGACATTCTCGGTAACTTGATGAACTACAGCCAAACAACAAAGGGGTCAAGGAAAATACATTGTTAAGATAGGCGAGTGTCCAGACCTGTTCTTCTACGACCGTGGCTCAACGACCATGGTCGTAGAAGAACAGGTCTGGACACTCGCCTGGAAACTTGACCCCCTTGATGTTTGGCTGTAGTTCACCAAGTTACCGAGAATATTGTGTTTTATTGGCGCTGACGTTAGGGCGGTCGGACTAAACTCTGCCCACTTCCTTTCCGCTGAGATAAACAATTTATTAAAACGTATTTTTTTATCAATTTATGAAATACTTTCTTCGCTCACAGATTTAAGAAAAAGCTCCAGCAATCTTTATCTACTTTATAAATTTAACAATGAAAAAAAGTGTACGGAGTTTGAGTCCGACTGCCCGGTTTACAGCGCCAAAAAGTACAATATTCTCGGTAACTTGACGAACTGCAGCCAAACAACAAGGGGGTCAAGCAAAATACAATGGTAGATAGGCGAGTGTCCAGACCTGTACTTCTATGGCCGTGCCCAACGACATAACATACCCATCGCCATCTTGACTTCTAAACCTACGCTAAAAAAAAAAAGATTTGCAGCTTTTCATGCACAGAAATATAAATTATCAAGAATTTACATTAGTTAAAAATTTTGAAATGAATATTTACGTAGTATGCAGCAGGGTGTTATATTGTTGCAATTTAAAAAAATTCCCTATCGTTGATTTGTAAATTATAGAGGGGAACATTTCTGGAGTGATTAGAAAGCAGACTCCATAATTTCTCACTCGTATATATTGTCTCTGCTCGAAGGTGAATATGAAGGTCATGTTATTTGGCCATAGACGTAAGATTTTTGATTTTGGTAAATGCGTGCTTGCTGTACTTTCAAATTTTTAATTCACCATATTTGTAGGAAATATTGCACGAACAGCACAATGTCAAAATCGGCATTGGTTTTGCTGGCTGAAGGAGCCGAAGAAATGGAATTTGTGATTTCCACTGACATTTTACGCCGAGCCGGTGTTACAGCAACAGTAGCAGGGTTAGGTAATGTTAATCCTGTTGTCTGCAGCAGGAACGTTGGCATTGTTCCTGACATGAGTCTGAATGATGCTGTAACTAAAGGACCGTACGATGTCGTTGTTCTGCCAGGAGGAGTGCAGGGAGCAAAAAATTTGTCTGCAAGCAAAGAAGTACAAGATCTACTGAAAGACCAAGAAAAGTCTGGTCGTCTGATTGCAGCTATATGTGCAGCACCTACAGTTCTCAAGTCTCATGGCATAGGCAAGGGCAAGTTGATCACTTCATATCCAAGTTTTAAAGAAGAATTAGTAGCCGGAGGATACAAATATAGCGATGATGATGTTGTGGTGGACGGGAAACTGATAACCAGTCGTGGCCCTGGCACATCATTCAAGTTCGCTCTTAAAGTTGCAGAACAGTTGGTAGGTGAAGAAGTTGTTGAACGAGTTTCTAAAGGTCTTCTGTTATGAATGTTTTAGACATAGAAGACTGCAAGTTTGTCTGCCTCCACTGAATTTACTAGTTTTTAGTACCTGGGACTAAGTTGAAATATGCTAGCACAGCCATTGTAAATTTCATTTTGTAAATATGAGGAAATGTTTTTGGACAGGTATGGGTTATTGCAGGGAGCTCTTTTAGTGGAATGGCCTATTATTTTTATATTGGCAGTGCAACATGAGAAATTTGTTTTCTCTCCCTTGGTGGGATGAAAAGAAAACGTGGTTTGTTTACTTTGTACATGAATAATTTGGCATTATTATACTGAGGTTTTTTTTTGTGTAACATATTTATTTGTAAACACTTTCACATAAGTTTGGATAAATTTGACAGCAACTTGCAGACAATAATTTTTAATATTTTCTGATTTTTTTGCACAATGCAAGACATATTTAGCTCTAAAATGAATCTGAGATGTCCATTTCAGCATTTCTGTTGAAAAAATTTGTCTCGTGTAGTGCCACAAACCGCAAAATATTACAAATCATTGCCCATAAGTTGCCGTTGTTAGAGATATCCAAACGTATATGAAACTGAGTATACCATTGTTGACACATTCTACACAATTTCACTTATCAAATGAGGTTGCCAGTCTCAAGATAGTTTGTAAGCTGTCTTTACATTGTGTGTGTTGTACATTTTTTTGTTAACAAATGTAAATAAACACTTAAAGCTTTACACATTGTGTTGTAATTAAATTTCTTATGAATGTTGTTTGTGCAAATTTTGTATTCAAGTCAGGTGTACAGTAGTTAAATGTATGAAAATTCAAATTTAAGTATGTAAGTATGTGTATGCATGAGAATGTTTTGATGAAGTGTCAACCCCAGGAGAAAGAGCCTCTAGGGTTAATGGCTGATGCTGTGTGTTCCCAAGATACGGGAACGGACATGTAGCTGTTGTGACATATCTGAGCATAAAGTTTTTAAAAATTAGGTTTGAATAAGACGGTAAACTAAATAGTTAAGCAAAAGAAAATGAATTTTAATTCTGTTGCTCAAATGTGACTAAAACTGAAGTTCAAATAAATGTTCAGCTATTTATAATCACCCACTCCTACATACAGTATAACTGATGCTCAACTAAAATTTCTAAAAAAAATTCACATAGCTCTTGGGTAGTGTGTAAATTGGGCTTTATATTTTGTCTGCAGTAAGGTCATTAGACACAGTGACAAACATGATCCAACGACAGGAACAGGGAGAGAAGTAAGTCATGGCCTTTATTAAGGAACCATTCCAGTACTCTTCTGGAGCAATTTCTGGAAACCATGGAAAACCAAAATCAGGATGGCCGGAGCCAGAGATCGTACCCGGGTTCTTCTGGCTGAGAGTCCAACATGTTACCATTGAGGGGGGGGGGGGATAAGGAGGAAGGGATCACCCAAACATCTACATTACATAAAAATTTATAGTTATGTTACATACTATATTATATAATATTATGTATAACAAAAGGGATGGTATGATGGGCCAGGTCAGTTGTGTTTGATTCCAGGTTGGACTTATTTCAAGCACACAAAGTGAGGGACTGTTTAGAAGGGCCGTTCTGCTAAAGTCTGCACACTGTAAGAACATTTAAGTTCTGTCAGTGAAAATAATTCTTTTTCCATCTACCCACTTGTGTATGTTTGCCAGCAATTACACCCTTCACCTGTCCGTCGAATATCACTTAAATTTCTCTAGCGTTCAAAGCAGACATATTAACTCCTACTGTTTATACACCTGGCCGGTCATGCTTTTAAGGCCTCCTGAAATTATACAGAGCTGCCATCTTCTTCTTCAACCCGGCTCTATTATGATCATACCTTTCACGCCTAGTGAAACAACATTTAAGGTGATAACTACAGACTCTTTAGTAATGCTGCAGCACCTTCCAATAGGTAGTTTGTGTTCAAGGCTCGCTGAACAAGTGGTAAGTGGGCTCAAAGAAGGTTACCTGGCTTTTAAATTCACAGTGAATAACGATGTTAAACCACAAAAAGTGAATTATTTAAAAAAAAATAATAATTTCAGCATATTTATTTAAATACAAAAAGGTTTTATTCTTTGTTTTTATGGACGTGAAATCGTAATCTGCAACATCTTTATCCACTGTGAATTTTTTCAGTTTGGTTTCAGTGTAGTCCTTAAAATGGAAACATGCAAATTTTGACTAACAAGCAATTACATGAGAACTATGAGAGAAAACAATTTTATAAGAGCAAAATTTAGTCACATTGTGTGTTTAAAATAATAATAAAAAAAAAAATATCTGGCACAAATAAAATCATGATAAAAATTGCTGTATACCATGCCCTTAAGAGGAGCTAAGTTTTCGATATATATATATATATATATATATATATATATATATATATATATATATATATATATATATATATATAGAGAGAGAGAGAGAGAGAGAGAGAGAGAGAGAGAGAGTGTGTGTGTGTGTGTGTGCGCATCACCCCTTCCTGTCCCTACAGTCTGAGTCTCATACACCATAGTCTTCATACAACCCCACAGGAAGAAGTCCAATGGCGTTCAAGTCTGGCGATTGTGAGGGTGACGCAATAGAATCACCCCGACCTCTCCATCTCTGTATGAATCGTCGGTTAGGATGTTCCAGAATGTTACATTTAACCACAGTTCTTGACAGACATTCAACGGCACGTCATCCAATAACAGGGGCAATACATCCTGTAGGGAGATCAGGTAAGCAGCATCAGTTAGGGGCAATACATCCTGTAGGGAGATCAGGTAAGCAGCATCAGTTAGGGGCAATACATCCTGTAGGAAGATCCAGTAGGCAGCACCAGTTAACCTATTTGGAAGAAGGCATGGCCCATCACTTGACTGCGTAGAATGCCTGTCCACACCTTGATTGAAAATCTATGTTGGAATCCCTGAACATGCATTGTATGCGGATTTTCGTCTGCCCAGACCTGGTTGTTTCGAAATCTGAGAACACACTCACTCGTGAATTTACATTCATTGGTGAACAGAACTCTTCGTGGAAAGTGGGGCTTATCAACGCAGCGGTGCAGAAATCACGTGTTACTGTTAATTGACATTGTGTACCAAGAGAGATGAATTTTGCTGGTTTTGAGATATGCTGCTGTACAGACACTGGCATAAGGTAGCAGTTAAATTGGTAACGTTATGGTGATAAAATTCACGTACATAGTAGTTTCTGAAATGTTTTAGTATGTGGATGGTGTTTTTAGTAGAGGATATTGTGTAATTTCTCAGTTTTTCAAATGAGTACATAGCGTGTGGCTATTTTACTGTTGTAAAAGTATCTAAGACCTCTTAAAAATAAATATTTTGTGATTTCAGAAGTATGTTGTATAAGTGGAGACAAACAGACGAATATTGCATTTACCTTACTTATTGCCAAAGGCTTTTTAGTTCGTGGGATTAACATAATTCATTATGTCATGGTATCCATTAAATACGTGTTTAAGAAGTTTGAGTGGCCAGTAAGCCGATTATTTGCTATTTTTAATGAGCGTACAGAACATGTAATATTTTTACTGCTACATTTTTGAATAGCTGCAATATGGTTTGTCAAAACAATATTACGTGAAAGAATCTTAACTATCGTAAATATTATATTTTTTAACTACACTTACTTCTTGGTGAATACAGCTGCCTATTTGGAATGTATTGCAAATTATTTTATTTAATAGGTCATTTGGTCCTTGATATTGATATTCTTATTGTTGGTATTGTGTACTTTGAAATTTTCTCCAGTAATTGATTGCACTGGTTCAGGGCAGTCGACTGGATTTGCAGGCCGCTATGCAAGTACATATTTTGGGGCCCCATGCCATCCTTAATTAACAACTTTTTTATTTTGACTCGGTTAATTTAAAAGTGATATATTTCAGACTAAGTAAACATTATGTACTCCAAAATTTTTGCTTGCCCTTGTAAAATTTTTTCGAACATGCGGGAAAAATAATAGGTTCATTAATTTTATTTATGTGTATGCAACATATAAAAATTATGGTAAATAACATAGAAGTTTTGTAAAAATTAACGTGAAAGAGAAAATAGAGGAGAGTGAGGAAGTAAGGTCATATTGTACTACTAACGGTTCCAAAGTATGAGCCCATGAATTACAGAACCATACACCAATATCTTAATTTTCATACAAACTTCGGTCATTAATTGAACAAGTTGAGTTTCAGGTAAGTGGAGAAAATAAAAAAAAATTACATTACGTAAAATTTTACTAAATTGATATACTGCAAGAGATTCAACTTACTTTATAACTTTGCGAAAATAACCTACCAACTAAGCTTACAGTATAATTAAAAGAAAGAGGCCGCTAGGTTACCAGTATGTAAAATATAAGTACAAGTACGTACTTACGTATTGGTACTTGACAGATACATACAAAAATGTAGGACGACACAATCGCAGAAGTGTGTATCGCGACAATTCGCTGCTTAGAGCAGCTTCCTCGGGCAAAGGGACAAGGTTGACTGCGGAGTGATTACAGTTTATAATCAACAAACATTATCAATGAATTTTTTGTCAAATTTGAGAAATCGGGTTATGAAATATTGAAGAATTTAAAGCATCTTAGGCAATCATCAAAACAAATATTAAAAGTGTGGAACTGTACACAACTCAGGTTAAAACACAATGCAATAACAGTTATAATTGAGATCAAAAGAAACCAAATCGTTAGTAAAAAATTACAACATTATGCATATTTTTTCTTGCCTTCTTTGATGCAAAATTATTACAATTGTAGAGTTCCAGAGAAGTGGACAAAATAAAAGTGATGACATTAGGAGTGTTTTCACAAACTATATTTACACTTTACGGTTCAACTTATTAAATTACATGATACAAATAATATGAGTAATGACAGCAACTTCAGTATACAATCCACCAACACAATCCATGAATTGACTGGCTTGGCTTCCGGGCTGGAGCCGCGTCTTCGTGGTTGCAGGAACCGACGTTTCGCCGTACATTTCAGCAGGCATCATCAAGGTCTCACTGTAGACTGAAGGCCAGGAGTAGAGAGGGCCGCTATATATAGGGGTTCCAGGGGGCCTGGGCTGTGATTGGCCGCGATGCCAGGCCCCCTGGAACCCCTATATATAGCGGCCCTCTCTACTCCTGGCCTTCAGTCTACAGTGAGACCTTGATGATGCCTGCTGAAATGTACGGCGAAACGTCGGTTCCTGCAACCACGAAGACGCGGCTCCAGCCCGGAAGCCAAGCCAGTCAATTCGACAACGGCCGCAAAAGCCTGCAGAATTCCACAATCCATGAATGTTTGTTAAATTTGAGAAATCAGGATGTGGAATAAGGAATTTAAAACAAAATACATCTACGTAATTTCAACACAGATCGCAGCCATATTTACTTAGTGTTGCGCTCTTCTGCAATTACAAAGCACTGATCTTTATACATTATATATAATAAAATTGTACATATAATGTGTTTACTTATAATACTTTCTAAATATGTTGCCTATATATCTCGTAAACATTAATATGCTTAAACTGGATAAACTTACTTTTTGAAAATTGACATACAGTACAATATTATGTAACACAACATTAATAACTAGGATAAAAACCAAGATCGAAAGTATGAAACTGTACATAATTCAGGTAAAAATATACCTAAATCGCAGTACCTTAGAAATAACAGAGATCAAAACAAACAAAATTTCAAAAATAAATTATAAGATTATGCCAATTTTTCTAGATTTCTTTGAAGCAAAATCACTAACGACGTCATTGACATTGAGCTTCTTGGCAAAATCACTTTCAGTTGCTAAAAGACTCAGCGCAGTCATTCTTTCTTGGCCCATAGTAGACCTACGAATGTTTCAGTAATGTAACGTGATCAAAATGTCAACATTCTGCTTCAGTACCAAGTTAGTGTTTTCTTCACATGTATTCTTAGCCTATTTAAAAAGTTTATTTTCGCTGATTAAAGAGCTCAAAAATTATGTTTCTATTTGAACTTGGAGTTATTTCCTGTTGTTGAGCCGCGGGAGCAAGTAAGCTATTAGGACGGCATTGGCTAGTGCGTCAACAAAGGTATCGTCTCTACACATTTCATACAGACACTTGACTGCTTCGAGGTCGGCATTTAAGAGAAAAAATTATGGGAGGTGGGTGGCCAATTTGTTCAACAAAATACCTGACTGAGACGTTTGTGGTAATCACCTGACTAGGTTTGTTAAATTACTGGAGGTTAATCACATTATCGAAAGCATTCATGGTTTCGGGATTGATGCGTACGTGGGAACTTGAAACCAGCCTTTAGGCTCTGCTGTTATTATTTTTTGTAACTAGTGCTAATTTATGACGACGCAATAATGAATAAAAAGGTTGTAAAGGAGTGGGGGGCAACATTTTAATAACACCTTTAGTAATGAAAGTTTCCTGAAGATACTTACCAACGAAACTACCACTCAGGAATAGAATTCGACATTCTTCTTTACCTCGGCAAAAAAGGGACAATACAACTGATAGAAAGATAAACTGTAACTGACAGAAGCACAAAAGTTAGTGAGCTAGTCCCCAGGCTAGCTTCTGTACAACTGCCTAGATGACTCAGACTCACTTTGTGTATGCGTCCTGCAATGCTACCCTCCACTGTCCTTTGTCACCACCTGCCCACCGCGCCAATGAGGAATATTAACTCACTTGCATAACTGCGAAAATTAATTTTATATTTTATTTACATTGTTTTTATGCTTGACTTGGTTTAACATTTGAAACAATAAATTAAACTTTTATTCTATGTTTACACACATATAAACTTAACTGAATACCGACCAACACCGGACCCCTATGCATTTGCCCCCTTTGCCCGCCACCATCACTTGACAGCTATGCAATGGCTTGATGATTGGTATTCCTTATTATTGCGTGTTGTCAAGTGATTATACAGAATACAATGGTTTCTGCATTTTACTGCAGCCCTAGGGTCCTGCATCACCTCCCCAAGCACTCAGCAATCCCTCCCTGGACTTGTGAGCACAGCACTTAGCTGCTAGCTTCGGACTTTAAGAGGAGTCCTCGACTGGCGCATGGACGGCGTTGCAGCGTGTCACACGCATACATTTTTACGCGAAACCGCTTGAGTTATTCATATTATGTTTATCTACGAAAAGAACACACACTTCAAACCATGCTTCTATTTTTTCAAAAATGCAGCACGCTTGTTAGAAACATGATATTCGGGCCTCTCAAAATGGCTAAAAATGGGTTTTTTTTAGACTGTTGTAACTTACTCTGAAAATATTACCTGAATTTGTAAAGTGCAAAACGAGAAGCATGCATTGGTCTTTACTTCAAACTATTCAAAAATAAAATGTTGGAGCCATCGCTTAAATTCCCATAGTAAAATGACTATACAACGGAAACCTTGCAGCCAGTTTGGCACGCTGTGAATAGAGGCGATATGCTTCTCGTCAAGTGTGGGACACTGGCTCTTATCGCTACGCTGTTACCACACGTCAAAGGTGGAAATTTGACACAGCGAAGGACTCCTCTTAAGGGGTTTCAAATGACACACCTGCTGTAAAGCAGCTCACATCATCAGTGTGTGTTAGGTGTCATTCTTTTGCACCATGTGCCACACTGAAGGCTATTATTAGAGGTGCCTACCATTGGCCCACTATGAGCCTGCAATATATTTCTTACTCCAGCACTGCCACATCACTCCCTATTTTTTCCCTACATCTCAGAGTTGTGATGTACCATTAAGGCTACAAGGCATCTCAAGAATACTTACAGTGCCGCTGGCTAATAACTCTGATAACTTTATATTAAGCTATTAGGCGGGGACGTGTTCACGTGTTAGGAAAGTATATTTATAATGAATTAATTGATTCACAGTTTGGTCACATAATTATGCAATAGTATCGTTTTGGGATACACTAGGTGCAGACAAGCAGAATGTATAGTTTTACCTAAGTCATTAGTATTGGATTACAGTGACTTAACTGTAATGAATTTTTTTTGCAGTTGAACAACCTTTACCTACCTCTTATTAATTTACTATGTGACACATAAAAAGCATTAAGGTAGCTACCTAGATTTAATAATATTATGTTTGCTTACTTGTTACAGTACACTCCCGACCGAACAACATCGGCGATCTAACAATATAATTTCCAGGAACGCTGGAAAAATTAATCTTCTCAAATTGATCAAACCAACGCAAAGTGCAACAGATCACAGTAAAACGTTATTTAAAAATAAATTTGCGTACATTAAACAATAACATACAGCAGTTATAATAAATTAGTGATATGCAGCTGTGAAACAAAGAAAAAACTGCAAAAGAAATGTTAGAAACTTTGACTGGAATGTAGTTGAAGCAGGCGCCTGGTGAGTAGGCCGCCCGCACAACACCGACATACATGAGACATGATGACTAACGTTGCAGTATCTCCTCCTCCTCGCTTCGCCAAGCTCCCTCCACCCTTCACGCCTGTCACATATTTTTCCAAAGCGCCCTCCTCTCTGCATTTCCTTCTCCTTACTCCTACACATCTCCTTACTTGTGCTACGCAGTCAACCACCTGACATGCACATAGCAACTGTATTGTATTGTTCGACTTGTTGCTCGTCAGTGTTGTATCTTGCTTGGAGAGTGCTGTGCTTTAAGAAACGCTTGTCTAAAAATAGATAACATCCCTGCTGACTGTCCACGCCAGCTAATAACCATTCACTCCCCCCACCCCCTGCCCGCAAACCAGATTGTGCTCGCGGGGACGCGCATGAACTGCCGGGGCGCCGACTGTGGTAAGTCACGTGGCAACTAGCAGCCTGTCTGGCCGCAAAGCAATGCCACATGTTTGCCTTTTCTTTCCCACCCTCTCGCAGCAATCGTCTTTGTTGTTTCCATGTTTGATGAGAACTCAGGGGGTTGGGGGAATGAAGAGACGACACATTTATTTTTTCCCCCCTTCAGTACAGCACTGGGAAAAAAAAAAAAAAAAAGCTTGGCACTAAGTCCGTAAAAGTGGCAAAAAAAATATCCTGCACTATCTCATCTATTTTCTCTTGCTTCAGATCAGGGGTTGTGCGCATTCAGCTCGTCTTTACCTTGACAACTCCGCTGTGTTACTGATCACTCGGCACATGGCTGCAACGTAAAAAGGACCTACAACTAGTCCCGTATGCTACATGTGTGCTGATGAGTGTTTTTAACTATGCTCGCTCAACAGGGCAGCAATTAGAGTGACTGCGACCAGCGTGTCAAGAGCCACTTTGCCTCTATTCGCATTGCAGAGCATTAAGCTGGTGCGTTGTGCATAGTTTTATGATTTTTCCTATAGGCCTAAGACTTAAAACAAGTAATTCAGTCATTATTTTAGTGACAGCACACTGAAAAGTTCGTTTTTAGCCCTTTTGAGTGGCTCCAAATTCTTGTTTAATAGATGTACTTGTATTAAGAAATAAAGACTTTTTCCTTTTATAAGCATTTTTATTAGTATCGCTTAAAATTGTATAACAGCGACAAGTTGTAAAAGTTCATGCGTAATTACAATAAAAAATTGACTCAATGGCTTTACTAAAAGGTTTTAAATTTTGCAGCATATGTTCATGTAAATAATAAGAGTTGTTCTATTGTCGGTGTGAGCTTCGCGCCAGGCAAGCAGGATGAATCACGTGCGCACCACGAGTTCAGAGGGAGACAAGCCGAAGCCAGCCAGCCTCTCTCCCCTCTTCCATCCTACACACCCAGACCTAGAGCGCCTCACGTCCGCAGGCGTCACGGCACTTGGGGAATTATGAAGCACCACTTTATTTGGAAGACACTTTTTCATTATACTAAACTATAATTCCAAGAAAAAGTGTATTTTAAGTCGGCAATTGCTCTACGTTAACTTAAAGGAAAGACTTTAAAATAAAAAAAAATTAAAAAAAAAAAAAAAAAAAAAAAAAAAAAAAAAAAAAAAAAAAAAAAAAAAAAAAAAAAAAAAAAAAAAAAAAAAAAAAAAAAAAAAAAAAAAAAAAAAAAAAAAAAAAAAAAAAAAAAAAAAAAAAAAAAAAAAAAAAAAAAAGGCTGGGTGTGTCAAAATTAATTACCTCGGGACTAACGAAATCGGTGATCTAATGACATAATTATCTGGCACCGTGCAGTGTCGTTAGATCGAAGGTTTACTAATTTTTGAGACTAACTTTTAAAATTCAGAGCCAACAGTGACATTAAGTATTACATAACAGAAATGTTTGAGCTAAGGTGAGCTGACAAAGTAACTTAATTCATTTCCTATTTAGCTTACTTTTTTTAAGTAAGCATTTAAATAATGGAGAAATTTATTTAAAAACCAGATTTTAAAGAAACTTCCCCCTTAAGAGGTACTGGCACTACATAACCAAATAAAATTATTATATAT
>PNEQ01000358.1:0-22511 GCA_003012365.1 Medauroidea extradentata
CTTTCTCTTTACATAACACTGTAGTGTCATCCGCGAAGAGAACAATGTTGGTATTGCTAAATTGATTTACCAGTGCAGATAGATCATTGATAAATATTAGGAATAATAGCGGACCTAGTGTTGATCCTTGAGGTACGCCGTATTTTATTGTGCCATTTTTTGAAAAATTGGAATTAATACCCTCTGTTTTTATTTCTACTTGATAGCAAAATTAAAATTAGGGAACCGGATATAGGAAAAATAAATTTAAAGCTGAAGACTTAAATCAGTAGGAACCGACGGCATTGGAAACAGTGCAGTTTAATTTTATGAAAGAGTAACAGCAAAATATTTGGAAGTGAACAACCACTGACCAAGTTCTGTGTAATAATGCATTTTAGCACTTATATTTTTACGCGCTATTGTTCCGCATCCCCCCTCACTGAAGGCATCGTGTGCACCACACCACCTGAATTGAACAGGCCGAGGCGGCCGTACTGCCTCTCCATATTGCAACACAACAGGCGGCATGTTTTCCGTGAGGCGGTGGTGTCTTGACGACACCCACATTGCACAATGTGGGGATAGTGTGTTGCTTAGCCCATAGGAACACTCGTTAGACTGTAAGAATGTGTTCCTTTAGCAAAGATCACTGTAGTTCACCTTTCTGCAGACATTGCTACTTATAGTACTTCCAGTGAAACAATGTTAACCTGCCACACTGCATTATTGACAAAAGGCCGGGGGAAACATTGTTCACACTTGAAGTATCTTTAATTAAATTTAAATTAAGTTTTTTTTGTCTTGTTTAACCTCAATCACTGTAGAAACATCCCTGTGCCAGTTGGCGAGATGGGGCTTGCCCAAGCAATTACCTTTGCTGCACACAGTTTCTTTTTGTAATTATTTTTTAATCTTTTGAATTGAATGAATGTTAGCTTCACTAGTGTATTTTCTATTTCTTGTTCGCTAGTTAAATGTCATGTGTATCTGCTGTTATGTACTAGCGCCTAGATCCAGGACCTCTAAGCACAGTGGCGCATGCGCAGTAACACCTTACTCTCCACTCGTCCCTTCTCTTTCCAACCCCCATACTCTCTCACTCTCCAGTCTTCCCCTCCCTTCGCCAACCATACTCCCCTCACACACATTCACACCGTATGGAGGCTAACCTAAGGACAACATATGGAGTATGAATTAATTTACACAAGCGATTCCCTTGTCGCGCGTCATTCGGAGACGAAGTATAACTGAAATGATGCTGTGTCGTCTTCTCACATTCTTTTTTTTTTTTTTTTTTTTTTTACATTAGCCTCCAACACACAGTAAATGACTATGTCATTTTTCTCCAAGATGATTTTCACGAGATGTATATTTTGCTCATCAACGAGCATCAACGCGGCTATTGAAATATACTCAACAATGTGTACTAAAGTTTTACCATAGCACTGTGTTATGTTCTGGTTACTGTTTGAGAAATGCGAAAGGTACTGGGTTCGATTCCCAACCCCGTCTGGTTACGAATTTGTATTTTACCTTGCCGCATTAAAAAATGAGGACGGGAGGTGTTGGGCACAGCGGTGAGGAGGGGGTGGTACCAATGAGCGTAATATTATTTTAAAAATTTGAATGTACTTTTTTTAGCTGTAAAAAGTTGGTTAAATAATCGAGCTGCTGATAATTTTCTTAGATTTGAATCCTATGTCGGATACATTTTTTTTTTGTTTTATTATTGAACATCATTGTACATTAAATATTAAAACGCAGGTAATTTAAAAATAAAAAATCTTTTCTACCTGAAAACAATTCTTTAAAGAGCAATACTTATATGTGAATGTTAAAACTTTCTTTTCATTTCAATACTGAATAGACTCTACACATTAAATGTTAAAAATGTTAATTTTTGGACGTCTCTTTCCGTATACTCGTTACAAAACAGTAATAAACAAGTTATTTATATGAGTACCACTTAACGTTTAAAATTGTTGGTATTGCCGGTATAAGGTTGAACAGTCATGTCAATGTAACTTTTTAAAATGAATCTTATTGTTTATTTAAATATTTCCTAATATTTAAAACAACATACTAATATGAACATTTGAACATTATTATTCATTATAGTATTTCTTTGTTTTAATTTTGAATAATAATTTCAAATAAATATTAAATTAATAATAACTTCAAGAACTCATTTATCAAACTCTTCAAAAGCATAATAATTTGAGACCTTACATGAATGACCACTGACATTTGTCCGGTAACATCAGTCACAGAATCAACTCTGTACACATTAAATTTACTGTGCCACATAAAAAATGAGGGTGGGATGTGTTGGGCACAGTGGCGAGGTGGTGTAGCCAATGTGAATAATATTTTATAAAAATACGTATCTACGTACGTACGCATGTACGTATGGATGCACGTACGTATTTTTTTTTACTTTAAAAAAGTGGTTAAAGAATCGAGCTGCTGATATTTTTCTGGGATTCAATTGTTTTGTGTTTTATTGTCGAACTCACTGTAGGGCCTACATTAAATATTAAAATGAGGATAATTGAAAAAAAAAAAAAAAACTTTCCTTACTTGAGGCAACATTTTAATGAGCGATAATCACACGTGAACTTGAATACATGGTTTTGTTTTCGCTCCAATGTTAAATAATTACTACTCTTTAAATGTTTCAAAATGCTTATTTCAATAATTCTCTTTCTTTAGGCACTCGTTACAACACAATAATATGCAGTTATTTACATGAGTATTTTACTTATAAACTTGTTGCTACTGTAAAGTAGAATAGTCATGTCACATTAACTTTTTTTAATACAGCTTATTATTTAAAGCAATATCTACACTTAAAACAACATACTAATACAAAAAAATCGTATATTATTATTCATGTAATATACATTTTTTGTATGAAAATCTATTTTATGTGTTACCGTAAATATTGAAATAACACTACGATGAATCTCTTTACAACACGTAAAGGGGCCGAGGTTAGCACAGTGGTTAGACCACTCGCCTCCCACTAAGGCCATACGAGCTCGACTCCCGGCGGGTTCGGTACCCAGATTTTCACATATTGGAATCGTTCCACACAATGTCGCTGATCGGCGGGTTTTCTCAGGGATCTCCCGTTTCCCCGCCCTTTCATTCCAACGCTGTTTCATACAACATGTCATCCCTGGCCAGTGCTAAAGACATGGTGTTAAGGGCTAACCGAAACCTCTTCACTAACACTTGGAACACAATAGGCAATTTTTCCAGCACTGTAATCAACACAATGTGCAATTTCTTTATCGTGAACTTAAACCGTCGTTGAGTAATAAAAATAAAATAAAGTAAAATTCAAACTCTTTTTATATGGACTTACAAAATAAACTCCAGCCTTCCACTCACTCTGTCTCTTAAGGGTCCTCCCTACCCGCGATTCAAATACGTTGCAGTGAGTTATAGCTATTATTTTTATACGAAACTATTTAACGCGCATTATATTTGTTTATCTACGAAATGAGCAGACATTTCAAACAAATTAGCCATATTTTTTTAAAATTCAAATATAGTTCGCGGAATTTTACAAATGTTTTATTACGTAGCCCATAGTATGTTATATTATTTTGAATTATTTAATGCAAGTAAGTCAATTGGTTTTCATTATTTGCATGGCAGCCGAACATGCAAATTTTGACTCTGACGCACCGTTATGAGGAAACTACGCCAGCTAAAATTGTTTCGTAAGAGGAAACTCCACTCACAAGTATCGCCTATAAAACTACACTATTTCATAAAAACAAAAAATTATGACTTTATCGCACATGAACACCCTTAATACATTCAACGAGTGTATTAACACCGGTTCCCGTTTTTATAAAAATATAATTACGATCATACAAAACATATTTAGTCCGTTAATTACAAATTAGTTTATGTTGAGAAACATAATCCCTTGTTTGGTACTGCTGAATTCAGGACTGAGGAAATTTCGTCTCTCAATGAACAGCTGTTTCTCCAGCAATACAAACACCGGAGTAAAAGTGTTACTTATTTACTATAGATAAACATGTAAATCTACTATTATTTATGTGCTCTCTATTACATGAAATATTTTATTTGTTTTCTCCAGGACGTGGTTAGTTTTCCATGATCTTGCCTTTGAGTATGATGCCTGCGACAATTCTTAATGCTCTTGCCTTCTGGCCGTGTGTTTGTGTGAGTGAGGCACGGCACCATGGGCGAAGTTTACTGGCCTATCTGGTGTGGTATCACCTCTAGCGCAAGACAATAGAAACAGCGTGGAGTGGTATCGTAGATCACTTGCCTGACACCTTCAGTGGTGATCCCATATTTTTATTGGTGAAAATATTAAAATTGCGTGTTTCTAGAAGTTTCACATGAATCCTATGAGCAGTTTTTCATATATAACATATTGAAAAATATGTTTTTAGTCATTTGAGGGGTTCGGAAATGATTTTGCTAATTGATGTGATATTTTGAAAGTACCTGTCAGTCATTGTTTGAAGTACATTTTATTTTAGTACATTGACCCAATAGGCATGAGTTGAACAGGTAGGCTACATAAAAAGTATTTAAAGACACTCGGCAACGCATTTTAAGCGCGTGGTAGGCGGTCCCCTTAAGGGTGTTCAATTGCGATAAAGTTATAATCTTATGTTTGTATGAAATAGTGTTAGTTTTGTAGACAATACTTGTGAGTGCAATTTTCCTCTTGCGAAACAATTTTAGCTGTTGTAGTTTTCTCATAACGATGCGTCAATGTCAAAATTTGCATGTCCTGCTGCAATGCAAATAGTGAAAAACCAATTGACTGGCGTACGTGAAATAATTCACAGTGAAATGGCTTACTATGGGCTACGTAAAAAACATTTGAAAAATTCCCGCGAACTGTTTACATAGTTTTTAAAAATTGCTGAATTTGATACTTTTTTCTGTTCTTTTGCAATATTTTAAGATTAAAAATATTACGTTGTGGGTTTTAAAGTGTTTTATTGCAAAGCTTTTTGGATGTAGGTTCACAACGAATTATTTGGTATAGGTTGGACAGTTGGTTTTCATCGTTTGCAAGGCAGCATAAAAAACTAATTTTGACTTTGACACCCCGTTATGAGAAAACTACGAGAGCTAAAATTGTTTCGTAAAAGTAAAATGCACTCACAAGTCTCGTCTACAAAACTAACAATATTTCATTAAAAAAAATATCGCACTTGAACGCCCTTAAGGCTTCAAGTTCCTTTGGTTTCGAGAAAGACTTTCGTTGGTTTGTACATCTCATTTTTTGGGAAAATTTTATTAGTAGAGTAATTTTCATATTTGTCGGGTTATTGTCTGGGAGTAGTTTTCAGATTAGTATCTGAACTCCTACACTTCCGAAGTGTCAGCAATGTTAGACGTGCCAGAGAAGGAGGTTTTTCTATTACCGAGAGTTCTTCTGTTTGTGTGAAATGTTTATTTTCGGTCATTTTCTTAATCAACGCACGCTTCCGCGATTCAAAACCCAATTTAACTGTCACTTCTTCACCTCCATTTGCTTGTGTTTCAATAACGAGCTATTATATTAAATTTGCTCTTTTGTGCTTGTACCTTCAGCAAATATGTTTACACGGCACACATGATGAATATGTATTAAAATATTCAATGTAATCGACGAGAAAAAACGTGAACACTTTGTATTCAGTGCAGTTTATCTTGCACTGGCAACTGCCTTCAACATATTTGACACGAACTTTACTAATGTGTGCCTTCTCCTAGCCTGCTTCTCTCCCGTGTAAAGTGTTCTGCCAGTTTTAACATAGAAAAGTACGTTTGTGTTGGTAACTGCTTGTATAATATGCGGTAAATAATAGTGAAAATCTTCGCCAAATTGAAGGTTGTACGTTGCGACCGAAGCGGTGGTGGTGGTGGTGGATGGCAAGGCAACACGCTGGCCAGCGAGCGGCAGGGAGGGGGTACACGGCGCAAGAGGAGCGGCAAGGAGAAGGAACGCGGCAGTGCGCATGCGCCACTGTGCTTAGAGGTCCTGGATCTAGGCGCTAGTCTGTTATGTCAGTTATTGCTTAAGTTCCTATGTTATTGTGGAAAATACATCAAATAGAACATAAAACTTTCTACAAGGAATTTTGGGATTTAAACAGCAATACTCTTTGTTTTCAATGTTTTATGCTCCTCTCCAGTTTTGATTTTGAAAGTTCTTGTAAATTTTGGTGGGCGCTTCCCACGCCTTCGTGTGACGGTGCAGCGAGCGAATGAAGGACTTGGTTTTGTGGTACACTTGTTTGATAAGGATACTATAGAATGAACAGATTTGAATGAAAACGGTTATGTGTGTTGAATTCGGGTGTAACGAGCGATCAGGTACGTGAAATGCATCTGCTACTGTTACATCTTATAAGTAAAAATGCCATGTTTTACATTTGAATAGTGTAAATTATGTGTTTTAACTGTTGTTTATGTAGATAAACAAATGGAACTAACCTGAAAATATGGTTACATTGTATATTTACGCTTATGTATGTCACTGATGATGTGAAACTTCTTGCTAATAGCAATAAAACAAGCAAATTTGCTCACAAAATGTTAAATGAGCAGAAACTAGCATAAATGTATTAAGTTAGTTCAACAATGGTGTCCGTGCATACAGTTGGCGATGTTGAGTTTTAATTTTATTTCAAAATTTTGTTCTCCAGTCAATTCAGACTGAGATAAAAATGTCACATCTGCTATTCAATAAATCATTTTTACTCTACTGCTCTTCAAACTTTGAGTAAAATACGTTGGCTCTCATGGTGAAATAATGTCTATGGGCTACAGTGACCACGTGTATAAACATTCAAGCAACAAGGGCACAAATACACTGACTCAAGTTGTTTGTCTGGGCCACGACCGTAGAAGAACAGGTCTGGACACTCACCTGGATATTTGACCCCCTTGTTGTTTAGCTGTAGTTCACCAAGTTACCGAGTATATTGTGTTTTATTGGCGCTGATTTTTCGGTGGTTGGACTAAACTCCGCCCACTTCCTTTCCGCTAAGATAAACAATTTATCAAAACGTATTTTTAATGAATTTATGAAATACTTTCATCACTCACAAATTTAAGAAAAGGCTCCGGCAATCTTTATTTACTTTATAAATTTAACAATGGAAAAAAGTGGGTGGAGTTTGTGTCCGAACACCAGATTACAGCGTCAAAAAGTACGACATTCTTGGTAACTTGACGAACTACAGATAAACAACAAGGGGGTCAAGCAAAATACATTGTTAGATAGGCGAGTGTCCTGACCTGTACTTGTACGACCGTGGTCTGGGCAGCATACAGCATGGCCACCCCCTGTTTTCCTATGGTTAAGGTTTATTATACTACAGATTATAAATCAATGTTAAAAGTTTGGCACAGGGAAAAATAATAATTTAAAATGCGAAATCAGTTTCTTTTCATTTTAAAATTAAATTAAATGACTAATATAATTTTCAAGTTTATATAAATGTAATTTTACTACAATGTCTTGTTTTGGTCTCTTAGCGATTGATGCGAATCTAATGGCAGCAATTTTCCCCACGCCAAGCTCTCCCATAAGTAAACGTAGGTTTGTTTTACTCGGCCTCTCTCAGGAGCTGGAAGAGATGGGTCAAGTTGACCCAGGTCAACCCAGGTCAAAAAGAGTAGGCAACTCTTGGAGGAGCGAGGAAAACGCCTATTGCGTTGATTTGATGGCGGAACTAGCAGACGTATTTCGAAATTTTAATAAACAAGAGTCATAAGATGATGAAGTTCCTACAGCTTCACCAATTAATGCACTATAAATGATAAAGTGCCTTCTAATGAAATTATGAGAAGCTAGAAAAATACACTGTACTAAACTTAATTGGTCTGAGGAATAATGATAATTCGTATTTATTATTCCGTTGAACTACATTAAGTACATAACAGTACAGTAGCATAAGAATTCGTCAAGTTTACAGCAATTAAAACCATATAAAGAAATATACACAAACCCTCATTGTATATTCAGTATAAGTACGGTGATATACAAGTCCAACATCAAGGAGAATAATAACTTAACTATTTTTAATAACTTTTTTTTTTCAATTCAATTCTTTATTGTCCTGTTAGACTACATGGTTGTACAGTAGTATAGGATTCGTCATAGAAAAGTTATGTACATATTTACAAAAAAACAAACAAACTAATCAAAATAGGTTGCATTTACACATGATTTATACACAATGCATTTTTGTAAAATAAAGCATAACATACTGTAACAATGATAATTTGTACCTATAATAGCAAGAATAGTATAATACAATATTTATTTGATATATAATTTACTGTGACAATATATGAATTAAATATATACCGGTACATAGAATATTTTTATTTTAATAAAATCTTTAACATCATTAACATGTATTGATGCCTAATTTTATTTCGAAATACTCAGTCATGGAGTATAAGGGGTGTGCGTGTAGAAAAAATTTTAGGCTAGATTTAAATGTTTTTATTATTATTTTCAAACAGTTGTTTCAATGTAGCAGGTAGGTAACTATACACATTTATTGCTGAGTAAAAATCACTGTTTTTATATGTCATTAAATTACTTTGTGGTTTATGCAAGTCTTTTTTATTTCTAGTGTTATGGCCATGAACTGCTTCATTTTCTTTGAAAAAATGTCTATTTTCATAAGCAAAACACATTAATGAATAGTGTTAAAGTTAAGATGTCCAATTTAATAAATAATGGTCTACATGTGTCAGACTTGTTTGAACCATATACTATTCTTATTGCCTTTTTCTGCATTTTAAAAATCTTTTTTGCTGAACCTGAGTTTCCTCAAAAAATTATTCCATATGACATGACTGAATGAAAGAGGGTATGGTAAATCTGTTTCATGGTTTTCATATCCATGACCTTTTTTAGATTTCGTAGAGCAAAACAGGCTGAACTTAGTTTTAATAATAGTTTTTCTTCATGTTTGTTCCAGCACAACAATTTGTTTATTGTGAGACCAAGAAACCTTGTGTCTTCAACCTTAGTTAAAGTTTGATAATTTATTTTAGCTACTGGATTGCAAGTACCTTTATTTTTTGTTAAAAATTCAATAATATTTGTTTTATCAATATTCAGGACTAACTTATTTGTTTTAAACCATTTGGATAAGCTTGCCAAGACCAAATCCAATAAGTTTACCTGTGAATTTTTTTTTTTTCACTTGTAATCAGAATGCTTGTATCATCTGCAAACAACACAGGGGTTATTTCCTGTGGTAGACAATTTGGCAGATAATTTATATACAAAATAAATAATAATAGTCCAAGGATTGATCCTTGCGGTATCCCATGTTTAATACTGCCGGCTTATGAGCGTACATGTTTAAAAGTGTTTGTATCAATTATTTCAACTATTTGAGTCCTGTTGGAGAGATAAGATTTTAATAGGTTATACAGTTTACCATTTATGCCGTAATATGATAATTTCTGTAGAAGAATTTCATGATTGACACAATCAAACACTTTCGTTAAATCACAAAAAATGCCTAATACTCGTGTTTTATTATTCCACGCTTCAGTGATTTCAGACGTGAGTTTGAAAATGGCATCATTTGTGGATACTTTCTGTCTGAAACCAAATTGTGAGTTGGATAATATGTTGTTTTCAGTAATGTGGGCAATCAATCTATTATAAATGACTCTTTCAAAAACTTTGGAAAATGATGTTAAAAGTGAAATGGGCCTGTAATTTGAAGGAAGATCTTTATGGCCTTTTTTTAAATAGAGGCTTCACAACAGCACATTTTAGACGGTCGGGAAAAAAACCTGTTTCTAGAGCTAAATTGCACAGTAAACTCAGTGGCTTGCTCAATGTCTTGGAACAAGATTTTATAACTTGAATTACTAACCACAAAGAAGAAAAATTCGTGAAAGAAGTTCATCATTTAGATTTAGATTTAGTTTATTGCATCCTTAGATCTTTTTTTGTGTACATTTTTGCACAAAGATATCGGACAAGTCATATTTACAATATACAAACAAATGAATAAATTACTTAAGTTATACATTAACATTTATACACTAAAAGAGCGAAATTCAAACATTTCTTGTCGGTTCGGGCTCGCACGTAGGCTCACGTCAGCATACTTCATAGTCTCCACATGTAAAAGAAAAGAAAAAAACAAGAGAAGAAACAGAATCTTAACCCAGAATATATATCTTAAATAAGTATCTACACTGTCATAGATCCACTCAAATACTCATCGACTGTGTAAAAAGCATTAATGATCAAGAAATCTTTAAGGTGTTTTTTGAATATTTTTGTGTTAGCTAAACATGCATCTTGCAGGTGGCTGGGGAGTTTGTTGAACAACTTGCAAGCTGTGTATGAGGGACCTTTTTGCTGTAAGGTCAAGTTGACAAGAGGCATGTGTAAAAGGTTTTTACTTCTAGTGTTATGGTTATGAAAATGTTCATTTGTGTGGAACAACTTCTGATTTTTGGAAATGAATGTCAGCAATCAGTAAATATATTCACAAGCCAAGGTCATTATTTTGGAACTTAAAAAGGGTCTACAGGATTTAGTCTGTTTTCTCCCGTGAATTATTCTTACAGCTCTCTTCTGCATACGGAAAACATTATTTCTGTCAAAGGAGTTACCCCAAAACATGTTGCCATAAGTCATAATAGAGTGAAAATATGCAATGTATACAGTCAACACCGAATCTTTGTTTAGTATACCTGATACATTACGTAGAGCGAAACATGCAGAGCTCAGTTTTGGAATGATATATTCAATATGTGTTTTCCAATTTAGATGACAATCAACATATAAACCCAAAAATTTTGTGTCTGTGGCTTTATTGATTTCTGCAGTGCCGCGATGAACATTTATCGTTGGCTGATTACTATTTTTTGTTGCAAACTGTAAGAAATGGGTTTTTTCCTGTGTTAAGGTTTAATTTGTTTCTTATAAACCATGCATCTAATTCTGTAAAAGTGGTGTTGGCTAGTTACGGGAATTAAACACATTCTGCAAATATTAACCAATTTTTGTCAACTGTTTTCAGAGGTTAACAACCACATGCAAACACCGCCATAACATAAAACTTTTATTATTGGTTAGAATAAAAAAACTCTAATTCAGCTGCCGCAACTTAACTGTCAATATTTAAATCATTTTCCTAGCCTACCCTAACTACTATGTTATGTGTGGGGCCCGGGGAAGGAGCAGGACTAATTCAAACACGGCAGCGAAAGTAAACTGCGCAGTCAACAGCAGTATGCTCGCCGTAACGTCTAGCAGACGATTTGCTCCTACTTGCTCTCGCAACTCTTCCTCGCGAGGAGGAACTAAAAAGGCATGCTCTATTTGACCTGGGAGCATCTTGATTCGACGAGTAAAACACCTTGCGCTATCTTGTTTCCGGTGAGTAAAACGCCTAGGATTTTCCCGTGAGCTGCAAGAGCACAAAGAGTCACCATATCAAGGCCGAGTAAAACAAACCGTATTTTCTTTCTAACCAGAATTTTTGTGTAGTGAAGTTCCTTTTTGTCTATGGCGAGTCGCGACATGGCGTAGTCTATGGAATGTCTTGAAAGACGCTGCAAGTCATGTCCGTAGATATAATTTTTAATTGATGTGTGACCGTGTCTACGTTAAGAATTCTCGTGACTCGCTAAAGAAGAGATGGTAATTTAGTTTTATTTATCCCAGAATTTTTTAATCCTTTTTTTTTTTATTAATTGTAGCTAACCATTTCAATTATATTAGTATAGTAATATTTACTTGGGCATGTTATTCATTGCGTGATCTAAGCTAGCCCCTTCAAAATATCTGAAACTGATGTATTATGCTTTTTATTAGTTAGGCGAATAATAATATCACTTTCAATTGAGCAAGCGACTGGTTGCAAGCTATAACCTCTTCGTAAACTTTCCAACCCGCTTCACCGTTACCAAATCCTCGAAAAGCATATTCCACACTCTCACTGAGCTAACCTTAGATTGCTCTGTTCTACTGATCACCTTAATGTTCTCGCTATTATTCCCTATATCTTTGCCTTAGTAAATAGCCAGCA
Organism: Medauroidea extradentata; assembly: GCA_003012365.1. Classification (NCBI taxonomy): domain Eukaryota; kingdom Metazoa; phylum Arthropoda; class Insecta; order Phasmatodea; family Phasmatidae; genus Medauroidea; species Medauroidea extradentata. The sequence goes on from PNEQ01000358.1 coordinate 12,063, forward strand.
TAAAGTAAACCCAACCTCTCTTTCTAGTCATTATTCTTGACTATTTTTTCCACTTTTCTATTTGCTTTCAGTGAGTTCCATCCCAGTTCCTTTAATTTCACAGTGGCCCGGAAGTTCTGCCAGTTTGCTATTGCCTTCTCCATTTATTCTTTACCCACCTCGCTGTCCGTATTTTTGTACCTTCTCCAGCTCCATTACATCCAATTGCCCATACTTGTGTGTCCCACTCTGCTGCTGCATTCTGTAACATTGGTCGTAGTATTGTAAAGTACACTTTTTCCATCACTATACCTTAACGCACTTTAATGTCCTTTCCAGCATTCCTAAATCCTTCTCCCTTTAGATACCACTCTATTTGCCTGCCTTTTCCACCCTAAAGGCAGTGTCTATAAATTTATTGCGATTGTTATTGAATCATCAAAAGTCTCTTCCTTCTGAAACAATCATAAACCTCTATCAGTTGTTGTCTGACTGCCTTAAAGTGAACGTTCATCCATTGATGTGATCGCATCAACACCTGGTTTGGACCCGGAATGCATCTTTCTATAAGATCCGTACACGTTTTGGTGCATGTTGTCAGACAGTGATTCTAAAGCCTATTCATCTGTTTTCATTCAATTTTAATAACAGACATTGCACATTTGAGGCTTCTCGGTAATAACTGATCATATGTTTCCTGCTTGTTGCAACAAACTAGTTAAGGGATCACGTACAGTATAACAAAGTTTTTTTTTTTATGAATAATCTAAAGCTACTGTTCACTTTCCTGAAAGATACATAAGAAATAAACCTGACATGTTGAAATGTATACAATATTCTATGTAGGGTTTGCAACAATGTGAAATTTTTTAAAAATCAAAAATTTTGTAGTGCACTTATTGTCATTTTTGTTACAGGTACCTTTGTTCTCATAAAGTGGTAAAAAATTTTTTTTAGAAATAGTAAGACCATTTTACAGAAATTATGAACATGTTAACAAATATGTTTTCTATATAGGCTTAGTCCCTACAATATATTTTTTTATCTAAGGGCTCCCCACCTACCTCATGCTTCAAATGTGTTGCAGTGTGTTCGTAAACAATTTTTTTGTATGAAACTATTACACACATGCCCTTGTACCAATGTACGAGAAGAAAACCCACTTCAGACAAGGTCAAAACCTCATTGTTAAGACTCTATGTCCATTTAAAACTGTTCATAGCCATCCAACATGGCTAAAAACTGCTTTTTCAAACTGCCATACTTATAATCGGATGTATGTGAAACTCAGATTGTGATATGTACTGAACTTTGCTACAGACTTTCCACCAATAAAATTATACGGTGACAACTTAATGTCTTATAGTAAAAACGGTTCTGCGGGAACCTTGCACGCTATTTTAGAGCTTGGCTCATTGAGGAGATGTGGCATTTGATCTGCGTTTCAAGGTCCCCCTTATGTCTCCATTTCTGAGCCTCAAACATGCAGGTAGGCGGCACACTTAACGGTTTTATGTTCTTGATAGCTTCATTATTTTCGTATGGTAATTGCCTTATAAAAATGATGGTAAGGAATAAAAATTTTATGAAGAACTCTGTAAGTATGTCAGTGTTGTTGCCTCTTAGGTTGCAATTGTTCGTCACATCATTTGTAGCTACAATTATTTTATTTTTTGTGTGTTTAGTCTATCCTTTCATACAATGGAGGAGCCATAGTGGCAATGAAAGGCAAGGAATGTGTCGCCATTGCTTCAGACAAGAGGTTTGGTATTCAGGCCCAGGCATTATCTACAGATTTCGAAGTAAGTATGTGACCACTATTGCTGTGGTTGTAATAAAATTTTTAAAAGATAAATTTAATTAAATGTCTGGGGTGTTATGTTTGTAACATTTGAGTTTTTTGAAAGTTAGATTTTGAGGGAATTTCTTGATTACATAAATTGTTTTGGCGGTACTGTGAAAATGTAGACTATTGAAAATATTTTATTTTATTGTTTTTAATGGAATGGTCCTGTGGTATATTTGAAAATATCCCAGTGCTGGGAACTGACCCATCAGTACATCACAAAATCCAGACAACCGCCAGGCCTCAACTTCTGGTAACTTTCAAATTTCCCGTTTACACTTGTTCCTTGGCCGTTAGGTGTGCTAGTTACCAATAATTTCTTACAGCCCGCCATGATGCAGTGTACAATCATTCGCCACCTAAAGAAGCTTGCTTGGCCAGTGAAACGTCACGACCGCACAAATGCGAGGAAATGTGTAATTTATCTGTGGTTTGTTTTCTCCCACCCGCAGTTCACTGTAAATACTTGTGCATCTCTGTGTACATGTTTTAGTAATTAGTAGCCTAGCGGTTATTTCCCACTTTTTCTTTGTTTGCAAAGCAATTAATAAATATATTTTAATTTATTGCAATGGACAGTAATTTTGCACGAGAAATGTCTCTTGTTTTCTATAGTGTGCAAGTTAATTTACAAGCCCTTTCATTGACAAGGAAAGTTAATATCCACATGTGAGTGTGTGTGATCATGTGCGCTCATGTGCAAACACAATCTACATTGCTGTAAGTTAGGTATTATAATTAGCAGTTGACACATTTTGTACAGTTAATTCATGATTTATTTTACAACTGCCACAGTAGAGATTATGTTGAGTAACATCTGGATCTCGCTGATTGGAATGCTACCTACCCTGATTGGTCAACAAAGTGACCCTTTCTGATTGGCCTTATCCGCAGTCTAGATAGGTGTCATGTGATTGACCAGACCAGTAGACTGAACTGTTACTAAGGCTCTTCGAGCACACTGCTATATTACCTATAAGGCAGCTGGTTATCTGTGAAAAGTAACATGTATCTCAAACAGAGATAAGAGATCTGCTTGACTGAGTGAATGACCCAAGATGCTCCTACGAGCTCTGGTGACAACTGCCAAGGCACTGCCATGCATGTGCGTAAGCCTTCTTCAAGCAGCTTGAATGGGACTTCAGACTTCTAGTACAGTAACAATCACTTCCATGCGAGGATTGGGAGTCATCAACATATTTTTGCTGGGTGCATGTTTCCTCCAGTGTTGACACTGTTTTACTGCTGCTTCCCTCATTGTAACTTCAAAAGACTGCAAGAGTTTAAATTTGCTTGCTTTTACAGTCCCTCCCTAGCATTGATGCACCACAGACCTCTGCGCTTCCCTCCTACTGTTAACTGAGTGAAACGGAAACTGCTCTGTCACTAATTTTACAGCACTATAATTACATAGTATGTAGTCTGCTACTTCCTCACCATAGATGCTGGACTGCACATGAACTTCAGCCATACTTTCAATGCGAAGTGAAACATTATTACTTTCTACCACTACGACACTGCGCAACTTCAAAAGCCGGGATACATAACAATGCATTAAAACCCCTTTATAACAACCACCTCTCTATAACATTCCTTTCCTCAAGAACCGTGGGGTTTTAAAATAGGGATTTTACCCCTTTATGAAGACCACCCTTATATAAAGACACTATTCTCGAGAACAGTGAGGGGTCTTTATAAAGAAATGTTACTGTTGATAGTTGTAGCCATATTTTGATGCATGGGGTAGTGTTAGGTACATTTTCATAAAAAAAATTATTTTCTTGTTAATTGTTTCTAATTTTATTCCCTCTTCCTGAACTAATGAGTGCTTTATTTCTTCCAGAAAATGTTTCAAATGGGACCACATATGTATCTTGGTCTGCCAGGATTAGCGACAGATACACAAACTTGCCACAGCAAGCTCCGGTTTCGTTTAAACTTGTATGAACTTAAAGAAAACAGGCATATACATCCCAAAACATTTGCTGCAATGGTTTCCAACTTCTTATATGAAAGAAGGTAAGAAAATGGTTGTTCTACTGATCTTTCACCCTCTCCCCCTTCTTTTTTCACATCTCCACTTCTTTCTCCCCTTCTCCCCCTACCCCTCTCCACATTCTTTCCTCTACCCCTTAACCTATCATCATCTAGTTGTCCCTCTGTCCACAACTCTCCGGGTTCACATTTGTTATGATGCTGGTCTGGTTCTCAGTCTGGCTACCATATTTTATTTTTCAGTTGTCTGACTGATATCTATCAAATTGAATGTAATTTGTATTTTATGTCGGTATGAGCTTGTGGATCTGTCTGCAAGACCTTTTAGAACTAGAATGATTCACTGCTGATATGTTTTAAATGCTAAGTGACACATTTGTAGAGATATTTTTTATGTACAGCACTGTTGCAAAAAACTTTAATAGAGTGTATTTTTATAATTTTACGGGATTTTTAAAGTAACAAAGTATTTATGGGTTTTTTTTACAAAAGTAGAACAGACACTTAAACTTTGTTTTTTAATGGAGGAATGTGAATTTTTTTTCAACCAACTCCCATTAACAATTTTTACTTTTCAGCAAACATAAACTAATTTCTTTTAATATTTGCATAAATTACATATAACATACATATCAGAAAAATGATTCTCCGTATGTGTGTGTGTGTGCGCGCGCACGTGCACAATCATGCATACACACACACACTCTCACGGGATGTTTCAGAAATAGTTTTGCAAACTTGAAGAGTGAGTTCCTTACACCAAAGTATGAAAACAAGTTTTAATAAACGTAAGTCTGGAAATCCTTAGTTTTTGAGTTATGAATGAGAGTTCAACTCCACAGGTATTTTACTACAGTATTACTGTTCTGACCTGCATATTATGGGTCCAGGTTAAAAACATATGCAGTCCAAACATGATTTTATGTTTACTTGACGTAATATACATTTAATATGTGGTTTTCACCGCAAGAGGGGGCTATCTCCGTGCAGTGTTGCTACAATGCACACTTAAAATGTTGTACAACATTTTCATCCAATTCAGCCCAGAATTTGCGTGGTGTGCTTATATGTTTGTTGACATTCTGTGTATGTGGGTGGGTGTTTGGGGGGTGTATGTGGGTGTGTTTCCCTTGCCCTTTCATTTCAGTGCTGTTCCATACTTGCCTTATGTAACCCCTCACCAGCGCTAAAGACATCTATTTTAAGCGCTGACCAAATTCACTCACTCGTGCAATTTTTGTCTAATAAAAAATAGGTTTTTGTACTCTGATTGGATGATGCATATTCCATGCAAGGTTTCATTAAAATAAAATATAGGGATACAATAAAATTTTATGAAATGTGCTGACTTAAAATGGAATGACTGTTGGTAACTACTAGCACCTATTCAATGCCTACAAGCCAATTGAAAGTTTCATACTTGATGTGTATAATCATCTATAGAATCTTGCAGGCTGTTTGTTTTATTACAGTACGTTATTTTGTGTTAGATACGTTTTTATCATTAAGTTTGGATTATTTTTTCGAATAGAAGGATGCTAGGTATGCAATACAGGATGTCCAGCATTTGCAGTGTAATAAGCATACTGCACAATTCCTGGGCTAAATTAGAGACAGAAATGTTAGTGGCATTTTATGTGCATAATGTGGTAACACAGCACGAAGACAGTTCCCTCGTACACTCCACCTCCAGTATTATTTTATGCATGTTATGTCGTGTGAACGTAGAATCATGTTTTAGAATGCTTGGGATTTGACCCTTGCCAGAATTAGAGCTGTTCAATATCATAAATTGTGATATTGAAATTAAATTCAACTCCATACTCGGTATCTCAGTATTTTGGGTACATCAATTAAATTGATGACATTGTATATTTTCGGTATATCGATGATATTGGTAATATTGTAACATTTGTGTATATGTATATCGTTAATATAGGTAGCATTAAAATATTTGTTACACAAATGTTATAGGTAACACTGTAACTTTTCCGTATATCGATAATGCTGTAACTTTTTATAACGATAATTTCTCAGTGTATCAAATTGCAGAAAACCTAAATTTTTCAATATAAACTTATTGATTTCGCTTTTTTCATCGCGGACAAAACACCCTGTATTTTAAAGCATTTACATGTTTATGGCTTGTGTGGAACGTTTAATGTAGCACCATTAGTGGTGTTTAAATTTCAGTGTAACCTGTAAACTGATGCATATTAATACATGAAATAAAAATTAAGAACATAAAATGTATAGCTTACTAAACTAGTGTGAGACTAAATAGATTTACTTTATGATAAACATAGACTGCAACAGTGATGGTATTAATTTTGATTCCATCTTTCTAATCTTCAATATCATATATCATCGCAAAAATAACTGAAAATATAATTGGCAATGACTGTTAAAATATTGAAAATTTACCAAACATAATTAATGTTGTCTTCGTACAGTAACAGTATATCAGTGGAGCGTAAAAGGAGATCAACTCTCTGCTGTGTTGCCACGTTTCTGCGTTGAAAATGTTATTGTTCAACATTTTCATTTCCAACTTAGCCCAGGATTTGCATGGTATGCTTATAATGCTGCAGTTTCTGGACACCATGGTTTTTTCTAATATCTCACTATTTTTTTCTGCTTATTTTAGTTTGCTTTATGTCAGATACATTTTTATCAAAATGTAAACCTGTTATGTGAACACAAGATTTATAGGTGTGCAATATGCTTTTATAAGGTCATGATGTTAAAAATTGATAATCAATACAGCGAAATGGGAAATATCATGAAAAGGGACTTTAAAAAATGTAACTTTCCATAGTCATTTCAACACTACAATTAATTAATTTTTTTAACATATTTAACTGACAATAAATTCAAATTTCTTAAAACAAATTGAACCAACTTGTTTTATTGGTACTGTAAATGCATGCCAGAACAAGGGTGCATGTGCATGTTATATTCTAGGAATGCTGTTGCAGAGGAATGTTCTGCGTTATGATAAAAACTGGGTTTGGTGTTAGGTCGTACACCAGGGTTAACACTCTGTGAGTTACGGTATTTTACTAACACATACATGCAACCAACTTGTGTTTGTATTGAGTTCTACTATTTTAATAACCCTAAGAAATATCTTTTTTCTTTTATTTATGTTACTCGCCTTTAATACTTTTCACAGGATCATTATTACTGTTACACAAGGTTTACATAAAGGGTTATCATGTTACAACCACCTCCAACTTTTCTTATGTCAGTATTGGTTATCGGTCACAGGCCCAGGTTTCGTTGACTGCTGTCCTGGACTAGTTTAAACTAAGGGCGCCACCTACCCATGCGTTAGGGGCTGAAAAGCGATGAAGCTGTAAGCGTGACAAATTCCTGCTGACAAATTTTTACTATGGGACTTCAAGCAGGGATGATTTAATTGGTGGAAAGTCTGTAGCAAAGTTTGAAGTGTTAATTTTATACACATCCGGAGGACCGCGATTGGCCCAGGGGCTAGAGCACTCACCTCCCACCAAGGCAACCTGGGTTCTATTACCAGCGGAGCCGGTCCCCGGATTTTTGCAAGCGGGAATTGGGCCGGACGATGCTGCTGGTAAGCTCGTTTTCTCTGTAATATTCCGTCCCTCTTACCCATTCATTCTGTCACTGCTCCGTACTCGCATTGTCACCCCTCACCAGTGCTAAGACCTAGATATTGAGTGCTGATCAAAATCTCTTCACTTCATACATCCAGTTAGTAAATTGTGAAGTACGACAGTCTGAGAAGGTAATTTTAACACAGCCTGGAAGTTTTCACAGACGTCGCATGATTATTAAAAACAGCGAGTGACACGACTGTCGGCTCAGGCCTTGACAAGGAGGGGGGTAGAAGGGGCAGGACGCCCCGGGCCTCAGACTGAATAGGGTCCCTTGCGCTAAACTCTGAGAAAAAATTAGATTCTTTTAATTTCCAATTGTAAAATGCATCTATATTAACAGTGTTAACAATGTTTGTATTTCTGTAAGGAGCTAACATACGTTACAATGCTTTTTACACAAACAAGTTTACAATAATGAAAAATGTAGTCGGCATAATTTTATCATAAAATTTATCTAGTTTGTTATAGTAGAGGCCCTAAACAATTATCTGCCTCAGGCACCCAGAAACCATCCTGCGGCCTGTCAGCATGCTGTTGTGTAAACTTCATTTGTGTAATTAGTATAATAATCCATTAATATATTTGAGTGATTTGATCATCAGTGTTTGTTGAAATGTTTTGTAGCCATTGCTACTTTATACAGTCTTATAACATCGGTATTACGTTCTTGTAAATCAGACTGACATTCCATCACCCTGTGAAATGTAATGTTTTATGTACACACAGTCTGGATGAGAATTTTCCACTCTCCTCTTTATTTTGCGGTCATTCTACTGAGCAGAGAGGATAAAAACTTGTGTGCATGCCTGAAATAAATAAAATTACAAAGTTTATAGTTTTGTGTTACTGTATGTTATTTAATTTATTTAAAGGAAAAAATTAATCATCTTGCAAGTTGAGATCCATGCCCGCCCCATTCTAGCTGTCTTCCTGGGAAATTGCCCAGTTATAACACTGGGCCTGATGTGTCGTGTTGGTAAAAATATATCTGATATATCTATATCAGTAAATTTGTGCATGGACTCTGTGTTAAATTAAACTGTTGCTAAAAATTTCAGTATTTTGTATGTATGTCTTTGTCTCTCTATTTCTTTTCTATGTATGTTTGCCCTAATATTATCTGATTTTGTGACTTAACTGTGACATATTTTGAATACTAGTTATCAAATTTAATTTTAAAGTTCAGTGTTAGTACTTGTGAATGTCATTTACCAGAAGTAAAATACTGGTAAAAGCTACTGAAATATAAATATTTACTGGCAGTATTAATCATGACTGAAACATATTGTATGTACATGTATCTTTATCTGAAGTTTACAGTGAAGTGTTAAATTCCTAAATGGGTTCAGATGTGGCAAGATGCTGCGAGCTAAAGCCACCTGACAAGTTGCAGATGTAAGGTTAATTTTATTACTAGTTAGGAAGCTCAGTGTTATTAGTTCGGCAAGGAGCAGGAATTGGTAAAGAGGCTATTTTGTGCTGACAGTTACGGAGAAAACTTTGTATTTAGGTTCGGTTTTCCACCTATATTCTCTACATATCACCAGTATTAAGGCTCGGTTTCGGTCCCCATATTTAATATTATTTTTTGCCTTTTTTAAATGTTGAGAAGAAAAATGTTAAATGTGCGGCTATACATCAAATTCTATTTACTTTTGCTACGTTACAGACATGGCAATTGTGCTGGTCATATATAATTTGGTCGCAATCTGTAAGGCAAATTTTGAATGTAAAAAAAATTGCCCACGCTGATTGTGGCGTAATTATTAGTCCTCTGAATCGCAGTGTCTGTACTGTTGCGAAAGGTAAATATAATTTGAGGTATAATAGCAGATTTTACATTTTTCTCATTAGAATTTTAAAAAAAACTAAATTATTTGATATGGTGACTGAAACCCAGCCTTCAGTAGCCTCCTTATTAATAGCATCGAAATTACCTTTCTTAAACTAATTCCTAAGACTTACCCTCGTAACTTGTAGTACAGTTAATCTTAGCAGCCGTCAGCTGTGCCATCCCTGCCAGCCTCAGTGCGCCACACTCTCACCTTACCGCTTTTGGTGGTGTGTGAGCTGTGTGTCACAGCTAAGAATGTTTTAGTAGTGTATTGTTATGCTCATTTACAACCAAGTGGACATTTACTTTAAACAAAATGTGTAGTGGTAACTTTACAACAGATACCTGGCATAATAATGTAGCTGAAAGTTACGTAAAATATCTCTGTTACAATGAAAATAACATGGCTGGTAAAATGTGTTACTACAATTGCAGATTATCTGTAGCATACATCTCTCTGATTACCATTGACGCCGGCCTAGGGCCAGCAAGGGTCGTTAGACAATAACGTCGCCTAAATTCACGACTATGACCATATTTATGATTTAGTGTTTTGTATGCATGTATGTTTTCCTCCACAGGGTCATTATTTATGTGTTTTACGTATCCAATTGGTCACAACGAACATTCAAACCGCTGCCCGGAAATGTCCGAGGTTGGGCCAAGCTATTTTGAACATTTAATTCAGTAACAACGTATTTATTAAGGGATTTCAATGCCCGATTTAGCATGTAAACTGTTCATACAATGTACGATTCATTTGGTGCCATTTCTTAACATTTAACATAATAATCCTTGTAAATGCGAGTTGCTGGAACATTGGAGATCAATGGTCACGTGTGGTGCCGGAAGCGACGCCCCACGCTAGGTCATGTGCCATCAGCGGCCATGTTTCTCGTCGCAGTCCGTCGTCACCGTCTGGAGAGGTAAGACGCTGTCCGCGCGCGCATCACACTTTGCATACTGATAGAGTTCCATAGTTCATTATTTAGTTTACCGGTCAACCTTTTCATCGCACGTGTACCAGACATTTCCCCAGGCAAGTGCCTTCCGCTTAACTTAAATTTTTATTACCAATTACGGTATTTTTCATGTAAAACCACGTGTGCGAAGTAGCAACCACGTGGCTAGGGAATCGGTAATCGAGCGCCATC